>JBDJHY010000078.1:5517798-5531519 GCA_039654485.1 Withania somnifera
AAACCGAGTTTTCCATTTTTCTTGGAAAATTATTCATTTGAACATGTTTTCCAATTTTCTAATTTTCTCAGAAAAATGGAAAACTTTTCCATTACTGAACACAGCCTAAGGTTTCTTCTGTTGGAAATGAAGGATGCCCTCAAACAAGCAATGAGATCATCAACATAAATTATAAGATAGACTTGAATGCCTGCCAGTCGGTAAGACCTTAGACGAAGAGAGTGTCCAACCAATCATGACAAGCAGCCTTGCACTAAGCAAGTCGTAGTCCCAGCTTTTCTATAGGATGTGACGTTTCTAAGTTCATCTACCAGTAAGAGAAGCTGCGGTGAAAGAATTTTTCTTAGCTAAGGAATGTTTGTTGGACACCCACCCAAACTAGCACTCTTAGTAGCCTTTATTTGTACGATCTCATCACTTAGTGGTGTGGTATGCATTTAAACAGATTGGCCCTGAAAATCATTTTCTTTAAGTATGTTGCACTAGGGGACAATGTAGAAGGATGTTCTTATATATGAATCTTTTTAGTAGTTAAGTTTTTTCTTTTTTATCAGAAATCTATAATTTACCTTCACAAAGATATGCAATAACTTTACCTAAGCTTTTTCATTCTTGATTTGAAAGCCTTAGACAATTCAGTTCGTAGCCATTGTTGGAGGAAAAAACTTGTATTACAAAAATTCATTAGCTATAAATCTGGCAATTCCTGCCAGGGTGGTGGGCAAAGCGAATTGCCTACATGAATACCGGAATGGTTAGGGGGCTTTTCTTTAAGTAACTGTCTTCCACATAGCTAAAACTGCAGAGGATAGTCTCTAAAAGCTACAATTGTCTTTTATTTTTAAACAAATCATACCTAGGTTTTGACAATCATTCTAAGGACAGACAACGTAAGAGCTACCTTATGCCTTTAGCCGGCAGCGAAAATGGAAAATCTCATCTTCCTTTACAATGGCTTCTACCTTTCCTCTTCACCAACAAAATTATAGATCACCCTCCGATTAGGAGATACCTTAAGTCAACAGTTCATTTTGAAGTTAGGGCATTTACATAAATGCCTATGCCTAAATCGTACTCAGGAAACTCTTAAACTTGCCAAGGAAGGAATAAAACAAAGGAAGACATCATCCAACTACCCTTTTACATGCACGTACCACTTTTGAGTATCTTTGCACTCCTACTCCCTTATATCATTGTCGACCAGAAATACTAGAACTCAAGCGCACCAATATGGTTAGGGATCGTAAAGGTACAAGCCTTAGCATTTTCCTTCCTGCCTTTAATTTTGAACGTATCTATAGCCTCAATTAACAGATTCATTAGAAAGGACACAATGTCTAAAATTTCATATGATTAAATTTGAGTTATTTTGCCTGACTTTGACCATTCTTTGCTTGAACTTCAGTCACAGATGGTTGAAGTTTAGTCATTTTTGTTTGTCAATTCAGCCATTTCTAGGAAATTCATGCACATATGACTGAAGTTCAAGCAAATATAGTTGAATTCAAATAGAATGATTGAACTTCAACAACATATGGATGAAGTTCAATCATTATAGTTTCCCTGAAGCAGGTAAACTTTCAATTTCCTTTTAACTTCGAGAATAATTAAATGATCGCCCGGTATTTGGGCACTTTTTCCAAAGCTTACTCCCTCTATTCTAATTTGCTCGACATAAGACAAATAAAAGATTTTTGAAAATTTTAATGATCTTAATATGTCATTTATTTGTATGGTAATAAGATTTTTGAAACATCTACTATTAGACGCGTCTTTTCATTTACGTGGCTATAAAAGCTGCTCATTATAAATGGTTGCGGGAACCACTAGCTTTTGCTTATATTCACGTATAAAAATGCTTATTGAATGTTTACAAATAATTAATTGTGAATTCAATTATTATTATATATTAACTTAAAGACGATGTCAGAGGAACCTATCTACAAACTTCAAATTCTGATTTCTCTTGACAGCTTAAGTATTTTCCCCTCCTTTAACACCAGTGAAGTACGTATCTTTCGAGCACTCAACAGCTTGTCCTATAAGATGTGTACTAGCTTAACATTCATTTTCACACAACTCAATGTCTCAATACATGTTTGTCCTATAGTACTCCATGATAAGAACTTTCTAGGAAGGTTCCTAGATATATATGACATATAAGACGTGGTGGAAGGGTGGTTAGATGTACGGAATATTATGTGGAGTATAGAGATTAAATGTTAGTTTCTGAGTATACATTTAATTTTGAACATCCTTAACACAATTAAGAAGAAAATTTACACACCCTCTTTGCCAAATTCCTAACTCGGCCGCTGATATAAGTTTAAGGTAGCAGTAATTGGATGGAAGCTTCCAATGTGTGCACTTATAAATAGGCAACATATCTAGGCTAAGTTGATCATCCAAACACAAATTAAGTTATTTTAAGTGAAAGAATAAAAAATAGAAAAGAGAAAGAAAGATGAATATGGAAATTGAGGAAGTGAGTTACCAAACACTGTCTCTACTTTCACTGAACCATGTTTCTTTGTTGGTGAAAGATGTGTGGAATTCTGTGAGGTTCTATGAAGATGTCTTGGGGTTTTGTCTTGTCAAACGCCCTTCTTCTTTCAACTTTCATGGAGCATGGTTAGTACTGATTCAGAATTTAAATTTGATACGTTTCGGTTTGTCTTCTTAGGTAATTCACAGAATACGGATGAACTACCTTTGTTCACTGCCTATATGTGATTTGCCCTGTTCTAATGCAAGCTGGAAGTGGTATAATAAGGTTTTAGGAGGAGGACTAATTGGTATACTATTATAAAACATGGAACTAGCGATCGATAATTTCATAGCTAAATAACAAAAATTTCATACTAATCTCATTTAGCTACGAATTAACTATGGATTTGCCAGAAAATTCAATTAACTAACAGTGTTTTAGCGACAGACAAACTCTATAGCTAATCTCATATTTTTTTTGTAGTGATATGATTGATTAGCACCATTTATGAGTGGAGTAGGCTAACAATATTTTCATATATATATATATATATATATATTGGGTTAAAAGTACCGAATTCAGTTGAACTCGTTAGTTATACAGTCAATCCACCTATGCATACAATAGCACCTATATATTATATTGGGGCATATTCATGAACTTTGAAATGTTTAGTAATCTGATGAAATTTTAGCTTTGAAATTTTGTAGGCTTTACAATTATGGCATTGGGATTCACTTGCTTGAGAATAAAGCCATGGATGACTTGGACGTTAACGATGAACCAAGGCCTATTAATCCAAAGGATAACCACATTTCCTTTCAGGTAAATTATCAGAACTATATATTCGACTTATTCTGTTTTATACGATATTCTTTCACTTTTAGTTCGTTTTAAAAAAATAATAATTTAAAAGCATCTTTTTTATATTTGAAAAATCTTTAACTTTGGTACTTTAGCTATGTCCCATTCCCAAAAGTCTTTTTAAATTCATTGTCTTTAGTCAAACACGACTATACAAAATAAAATGATCGAAGGGACGAGGAGTATGTATTTTTTATATAATGATGGTGATCGAGCTAACTTGCACGCTCTTGATCAACAATCTGCTAGTTAACTGTTACCTCCGCCGTTAGGAATACTGCATAACTCTTTTCCAGAGACAGATGGAAAGAAGTCATCTATTGTGGCATGTTTATTTTTCTTTTGGTGAGATATGAATCTTGGTTTTTCTCTTGATTTTCATCCCACTTTATTAACGGCTATGCCGAATTCTGATACACTAACTTTGTTGTTTGGGAAATTTTTCAAAAATAGCTAACTTTAAGCTCTAAATTACGCCTCCATAGCTGCACTTTGATAATTACAACCCATAGCAACTTTTTGCTAAATTTTGCTATACATATACAATTTCGCTTACTAGTTCGCTATACATATACAACTGAAAATTGTATATGTAATTAGAAACTAGCTATTTCGGCATACGAACCAAAAGGTTGTAATATTTTAAAATTATTGTTATGGATCATAATTAAGGGCCAATATTTTCTATGGAGCATAATTTTTCGTTGCTATTTCCTATTTTTGTTATTGATGATATGTCATGCATGTTTGGCCATTAAGCAGTGCAGTGATGTTGATTTGGTGAAGAAGAGGTTAGATGAGATGGGAATGAGGTATGTGAGTGCAGTGGTAGAGGAAGAAGGGATCAAAGTGGATCAAGTATTTTTCCATGATCCAGATGGCTATATGATTGAAATGTGCAATTGTGACAACATTCCAATTGTGGCTATTTCTTCAAGTTGTCTCCTTAAGCCCAATAACAAGATGATGTCAATTGCTACTCCAAATTATAGTTGTGGTTTTATGGAGACTCTCATGATGGAGAACTTAAGCATGGATATGCTCAACTTTTCCTTCTAAAAATATTACTACTACTAGCTAATGGGGTTGGTCATCAATCTTCTAAAAATTTGTCATTGAAGGAAAAGAAAATGATGTATAGATAAGGTTATTTGCTTTATTTTTACATGCAAAAAGATGTGTATTTGCATTTTCAAACTTTATAGTTTGGTTGTATGTGCAACCATTATTTAATGAATAAAAGTATAAGAAGATGTTTGATTAAGCTCCCTCATCTACCACTAATGCCATTTCTATCTTTGCCTCAAATTTTTTGTAATGGTCACAAAGGTTTAAAATCCGCTTTCTTATATATCTAATATTTTTTCTGTATTTTATTGATTTAAGATTTCTTATTCTAAATTGTGATATTATGCCTATCTTTTTTAATATATTCATACTTCCGTCTCAACGTCACTATTTTCATGTTTTGAACATACAAATTATTGATCGATCAAGGCTTACTTTAAATTTTATTTATTACTACTGCCTCATTCATTCTTACTTGTTCAGTATATTAAAAATAGATGTCCATTAATATTTGTTCAGTTTATAAAACTAATAACTTATTTACTATTTTATGTCCATTTTACCCTTACTATTAGATATTGTTCACTATCCAATGCATTTCTCAAAAAATTAAATTTAGGAAACTTTTCAAAAATAGTAAAGTCGAGCTGGTTGATTAGAGGATTCATAGCAACAGTTTGCTGTTTGTCGAAAATAGCAACCCAAATAATTTTTTTTTTAATATATTTCGTCAAAAGTTAAGTTGTTTAAATACATATACATTTATGTTTTTTCAATTATCTAAAAACATATACATTGCTTAAATACAAAACATAAGTTGTTTAAATACATATATATTATCTAAATACAACAGATAAATATTAAAAATATTGCTATTATTGGTAAATATTTATAGCTGTTGCTATAAATTGTAAATATGTAAATTCTGGTAATTTTTCCTTATATTTATTATATTGAAAAAATAATATAATAAAATTATTTTTATTATTTATTGTTTTTAATGCATGAGATAAGTCAATGTGAATTTATCCTTTCCTTTATTTTATTCCCCCAGTATCAAAGAGAAGATGCGGTGTAAGGTAGAACAAATGACAAGTAGTATTGATGTTTGAACAAAGTGTGAGGATGTTTTAAGTAGAAACCATTAAACGACAGAGTACCAGAAGCAAAGCGATGAAGTTAACAATCTTAGCTATACTTGTTACTTTCTTCTTCTCAAAAGGAATCTCAACCCCTTCTCAGTTTTTCGTTCAGCAAATCGGTTCACAAAGCAAGTACTTGACAAAAGAAGAACACTGGTTCAATCAAACTCTTGATCACTTTTCTCCTTACGTAATAATAATTATCCTCTTATATTTTCTTTATAGACCTATGTTTGTTAATTCGTGGAAGACGCAAATTAGGGTGTTAGGTTAGGGTTAGGTGTCAGTTCCTGCTGGGTGTTTCACGTGTTAGTAGTAGTTAGTGTCCTGTCTTTGGTATTGAATCAAGGGTTGCTGTTTAGATTGATTGTTGTGTTATTTTTAAGTGGTGCTATTTTTGTTATTTGTTTGTTATTTACAAAATTTTATATTGTTTATTGTTGTACTAGACTGTGGTTTTTGTCGTGAGAGGATTTTTTTTGGAAATAATCTCTCTACCTCACCCTATGGGTAGTGGTATGGACTGTGTACATGGAAATTACTGGGTGTGTTGTTGTTGTTGATTAGCTTCTATCCGATGTTTCCTTTGATTTTGTGGAAATTTTCTTGTGTTGTCTTAAACTCCTTCCTGCATTTTCTCGGAAAGATTTTTTTTTCCTTGGAAAATGTCATGATATACCCTTGAAATTGTAGTTTTTAGTAATAAAAATGTGTCCCCTGGAATTCTTGATTTTGCTGTAACAAGAAGTTGTGATTTTGTACTGATGAAGGACAAGCAAAGAGGTAACTAAGGGAGAAAAGGAGTCTGGGACGGGATTTGGGCGTCTCTCGGATATATTGTCATGAAAATTTGGAGAAGCAAGTAATGTGTTTACATAGGAGCATGTAGAAAAATGGTTTTATGGATAATCTTTGAATATTTTTTTTTAGATAACCCTGGTGTCTTGGTGCACCTCGACTAATTCCACTTGATACCTGGCACTTCCCACGGGATTATCTTTGAGTATTGCTGGATAACTGGAACTGAAAAAACATTAAATCATGTCCCTGTATGCCTGTATTAGCATCAATTTTATAATGCATCGAGATAACTATATCCACGTGAGGATGATAGGAATCCACCCAATGTAGTTGAATGACCGGTATTTAAATTGGGGTTATGAATGATATAGAAACATATGGTGTTTTTTGTCTGGTATTTACCAGAAAAATTCAAGATAAAAAGGTGGCTGAAGCATCAAGTTGCATTTGCTGCAGTAGATTGGCCCATTGTATAGCTTTAACTCGTGCTGAAATTTGTAGGACCATCGTACATTTGGACAGAGGTACTATGAGTTTCTTGATTATTTCCGAATTCCTGATGGACCGATATTTTTGAAAATTTGTGGAGAATCTGCATGCAGCGGGATACCAAACGATTACCTCAGTGTAAGTTGATTGTCCTTAATTCTGATACTATTCGTAGTGAATGCATTCTTTCATGTTCCATCCATTGGTTTTGTTTATCAGGGCAGTCAGTCTTTGTCATTGTCCCTTCCGGCTTCTCCTCTTTTTTCACAACTCACTTTCTATCTCCCCTTTTTTCCATGGGCGGGTTACATGATTATAGGGGTTGGAAAAGGAAATGGGAAAGAAAGTGCTCTTCCATTTCATGTCATTTAAGTTCTATAGGCAGCAATTCAAAAATTGGTTTGATCTGTATGTATTTTATATCTAGTTTCACATTTACAGCAATATTGGTTTTATTTTAAGGATCACCTTAGCACTACTAAAGTTGGTCATAATGTTTCTGTGTGGGTGTTGACTCGACTATTTAAGTTGATATCTATTTGAATCAGATGTAATGATTTTTTGAGTTAAAGGAATCAAGTGTCTCTCGCCTCAACATTTTCAGATTATGTCCTCTTTGTGGAGACTTATATGTTTGACAAGGCAGTGTGCCACAAAAATTCCTCCATCGGTGTCTTTGATGCTGAAAAAGCATCGGAACAATTTTGAATAATTAATGATTTCAATAGATGTCCTGGAGTAGCCAAAAGGTGCAAAAGGAATCAATTTTAAATAGGTAATGATAGTCTTGAAAAGTAAATGCTTAGGTTTGTTTGGTACGAAGGAAAATGTTTTCCACGGTAAGTGATTTCCTAAAAATAAGTGCTCTTATTTATTTTCCAGTGTTTGGTAAGTAAGTAAAAGTATCGTCCTAAAGAATTTGTGTATAATCTTGGCAAACACTATGGGGATCGTGAATGGGTAGGTATGGGGATATGGGGTGTGTTGGAGAGTGGAGGAGAAAATTATTGTGGAATGTCACTTATGGAACTTGTGTTTCGTACTTCCACTAGGAAAGTCGTTTTCTTTTTATTTTTAAGGAGCTTGTTTTTCCAATCAAACATGCATGGGCATATTGGAAAACATCATACAAAACACACCCTAATACTCTGGATATAATTTTCTTGTATGGTATAACAGCAGAACTAGAATTTATGATGCCTGCTAGAAAAAAGAGAAAAAGCCCTATACGTCATTATTGATATGATTTTTAGCTTGTTTCATTTTTTAACCTGTCAGACCAAAGGTTCTGTAAGTCTGTCAGGGTTTTGTGGTGAAGTGCTATAGGAAAGTTTTAGTGAAGCAGATGGAATAAGGAAGCAGGCACTATGGACGATAGTGTTTTCTAAAACAACCTTAGGGTGAGGGCGCTTGTGCAATGAAAGAAGAATTTCAGATAGACCCAAGTGATAGTACATAATCATGCGGTTGATTGACTTACTATAATATTCTTTCCAGGAACTATCTACTGACAAAGAGATCTCTGAAGGAGAAATCATTTAGGCTACTACTTTTACACGTTACCGGTGTGACTTTGCATTTTGTGGGTGGATTAGAGTTTACCCTTCTACTTGCTCATTATTAGAGGCCAACTCTTGGTATAATGTCAATTTAATGAGTAAATCTCATCTCTAAAGATCATAGTTTTGAATGATTAAATGCATAATGCAAAATTTCGTGAGCTCTTATGCAATGTCACCACCCAATATTAACTTGGAATTGGGTAACATGAGGGGCAAAAAATTGACTATTCTTTAATTTATCAACTATGGTGTTGACTTTCTTTCTTTAAATCTCAGAACCTCATTTTTTCTCTGTATATAAATCTTTTTTGGTTCATTGATAGGTTATGTAGGGATTGTGATACAAGGACTGTAATATGCTGCGTACTAATAATTGGATTAATTGGTGCATATGTAGTGTTGGTGGGACGTTGGTTCATATTGCTAAATCTGGATATAAAATGTGTGCTTGGTTTTGTTGGGTGTATACATAGTTTTAAGCTGGAGAAAAATTAGTTTCCAGTATGTCCTTCATAATCTCGGATAAGCTTAGTCAAGTGCTTATTTGATTCATAGGAGACCTAAATCAAAATCACAAATGGACGTTTCGCTGACAACACCTTTCTCTTTTTCCAGGAGGTGTTTACTAGTAACTGTTCCCATACATTTTGTGTGCATTTTGCAGTTTTTGTCTTATTTTAAAAAAAAAAGGGAAAGATTAATCTCCATTAATACCCTTTAGCCTAATATATCACTTCTTTTTCATTTTAAAGTACTATAGTCAGGCAAAAATCTTACTTGGTGAAGGTGTAACAGTAACCTTCTTCACACTTTTTTCTTTTCGTCTAATGAAACTTTTATCAAGGTTTTGAAGACTGGCCCTTTCTGAAATGAAATCACCACAAAACAAGCTTGTAAGACGGTTTTTGGTGATCAAAATTCTAATGAAAATGGTTCATTTTTTGAAGTACTTTTAAAAAATCTTTTGTGACAACAAAGTGTAGAAGTGGCATTATACTAGTTTTAACTTACATTAAATTCAAAATTATTAGGATTTTTAACTATCTAAGAGATCATGTTTCAGTTTTTATAATTAGGGTCTAAGGATATGTTTGTCATTTCAGATGCTAGTATGTTTATCGTTAATACAAGGTATTCGTATTTCATGTCACGTCTGGTGTATAATAATACAGGATTTCCCACATAAGTTACGAGGAACGTGATTTTATTTATATGAGAAGTAACCGAGCATCCAACTAAAACTGCAGATTTTATACGGAGGTTATTTTGGATCCAAACAACCTCGTCATTGAGTACCAGCCTGTAGTGTTCTGGTTAGCTGACTCAAGACAAGAACATAAAAACATGCTTTGGATATGACAATGACTTGTCGTGTAGAATCGTGGAGGGCTAAACTATAAGCTGACTTACTTTTACTTCTTTTGGTTTGAGGATTGGATGGGAATATCTGAAGAACACTTCTGAACCTTGCATGTCTAACAGGTTTTCGCGAAGAAGTTTGGAGCTGCTGTCGTTACTCTTGAGCATCGCTATTATGGGAAGAGTTCACCGTTCAAGTCCTTAACAACTGGGAATCTGAAATATCTGTCATCAAAACAGGCACTTTTTGACTTAGCAGCTTTCAGGAATTTCTATCAGGTTGGTATCTTAATCCTATTTCCTTTATCTGTGGTTATTTCTTATCAATTTGAAGCATGCCACTTCTTACAATCCTGCTCGATAGCTTGTGGTTTCCTACTGCTATTTCTAATCTGATAGCATGATATTAGTAGGATGACTGGATAAGCCAACCTCCAAAGTTTGAGTATTACCAGTCTAAAAAAAATAGCAACCTCCAAAATTTTCTGGAGCTGTAGGCAACTTTCCTTCAGATTATAGCGCTTGGCCTAGAACTGACTTAGAATCTGAAGACCCATATTTTAGGTGGGTTTTCTCCTTGTTAATGAATGCTTCTTTTGTAAGTTTAAAATGAAAATGAAATAATTAACTTTAGGGAAACATGAATGGATGAGCCTTTTTGTTGGTATTTGAAGCTAACTACATCGTATGCAGTTACTTACGAATAAGTCATATCTTGCATCACTGATTTAGTTTTCCGCTTCTGAGCTCTGCTTCTTACCCTTTGCATGATGAGTGTTCAGTGGATAATATTTCTGATATGTTGCAGGAGTCCTTGAACGTGAAACTAAACAGATCCGATATTGAAAACCCATGGTTTGTCTTTGGTGTTTCATACTCGGGAGCACTTAGCGCATGGTTTCGCCTGAAGTTTCCTCACCTAACTTGTGGAAGCCTTGCAAGCTCTGCAGTAGTTCAAGCAGTATACAGCTTCTCAGAGTTTGACAAGCAGGTAAAATTGTGCTACTTTGATTCTTAATGTTTATGCAGAGGAAGCACTTTTGGGTGTTCTTGATTGTATTTCTCTTCATTTTTTTTTTTGATAAGGTAGAGGTTCTTCATTGTATCTTTATCTTTCTTAGGTGTTTTTTTGATTGTAAAACAGTTCTTCTGGTTTATTTTTGTTTTATTTGTTTTTGGATGGGGGCCCTTGGTTTCCTTATATGGTATTGGGCAATCGTTTCATCATAAGCTAGCTTTTGGTGTTGTTACACCGCAAGGTCCATTTCTGTACATGGTTTCAAAGTCAAACTCATCCCAACTCTTAGTTACTTGTGGCCCATGTTTTGTTATCTACGCTCGACTTGGTAGGTTTGTGTGTGCAAGGGGGTATTGAAATTCCCACATTGATTGTGAATAGGTGATTGGGTGTCTTTGTATAGTATTGGAGAATCCTCATCTCATGGGCTTGTTTTTGGGGTTGAATTAGGCCAAAGGTCTACAATTCCAAAAAAGGTATAAAGTTTCAAAATTCGGCCAAAGGTCATTCTTATAAACAACAACCTACCAATTAAAGTCTCACAAGTTGCCCTGGGGAGGTGAGGTGTACGCAGACTTTAACTCTACCTCTACAGAGAGGCTGCATAAGATTAATTGTCCTTGGAAAATTAGCCTTTTGGTTATGCTTTGTTTTCCTGAAAACACTATTTTCGTGTGTAACAGTTGTTTTGTTTTCCAGAACAAACAAGCTTACTAGGATATTATTTAAAAAATTGATGGTACTAATGAAAGGGAGAAAAATAAAAACGGGGAAAAATAAAAAAGCACAAGCTGTCTTCAATCACTAAAGGGGGAAGAAGATCATTTGGCCCTCTAACTCTCTATACAAGTCCAAAAGTGAGGCTATATAATTAGCTTATGTACTTTGTAACACGTAAGAACTCAACCACACTCCTCATGCATAATTGGAGATTATTCTACTCAGGAAAATGCTTATGCACCGTCAAGACACACGTACACTAGACAATGTGACTAAGGTGACTTAAATGGGCTTTCCAACCTCTTTTATAAGAAAGGCAAAATTTCATAAATTGCAAATCTTAAGCCCATAATTACCGTAGAATGTCTAAGAGTTTCATAATTATGGATTATAGCATAATTTTGGTCGCTATACAACTTTCCAACTAGTTGTATATTCGGCCATTATATACAACTGTCAGTTGTATTTCAAACTACTACTAGAAATTATTAAAATTTCAGTTGTATATTTGATCATTATATACAACTAGCAGTTGTATTTCAAATACATATACATTTTCATCTATGTTTTTCGTAGATGTATATGTATTTTTTTAAATATATAAAAAGTTGTGGAAGACGCTAATTAGGGTGGTAGGTTAGGGGGTAGGTGTGAGTTTTTGCTGGTAGAGTGTTTCCCGTGCTAGTAGGGTAGTATCCTGTCTTTGCTGTTTAGGTTGATTGTTGTGTTATTTTCTACGTGGCGCTGTTTTTGTTATCTACTTGTCATTCCAAAACTTTATATTGTTTATTGTTGTACTAGATTGTGGTGTGTATCGTGAGTCGAGGTTCTTTCGGAACTAGCCTCTCCACCTCACCTATGAGTAGTGGTATAGAATGCGTACACTTTACCCTCCCTAGATCCCACTTTGTGGGAAATTACTGGGTATGTTGTTGTATATGTATATTTTTTCAGTGTTTTTTTTTTTCATATACAACTGAAGCTTAATGCTAATAAAGACCATTTATTTGTATATGTATAAGTAATATTTGTAACATGCATGTATCAATTGTATATATATATGCCGAAATAGCTAACATATTTGTTATATACAAGTTCAGCATATACAAATGCACTACATATATAAACTATATACAACAATCCCAATCCCAACAATCTCCATCTCCCCTCGTTTCTGGAAAACAAACCTAACCACGTTGGAGCTTCAAACTTTGATAAACCCGCATCTCCACTCTCCAACCTCCATCTTCCCCCGTTTCCGACGAACAACCAACCATGTCGGAGCTTCAAACTTAGATAAACCCGCATCTCTGTTCTCCGCTTCAACCACCATCTCGCCGACCAGAGCTCCAAATTCCGTCAAACAAAACCCAGCAACAATCAGCCACGCTAGAGCTCCGAGCTTCGGCCTACAACGACTACCCGTAATCAGCGACGACGAGCATACCAAACAACACACCATTCCAACAGAAATGGTTCCAAACAACCCTTTATCTCTTTCCCTGGTTAAATTCCAGCCACCGACGACGATGAAAATGACCCAACTCCGGCAAAAACACCCACAAACAAAAAACCTGTCTCCTCCGATGACAAAACTGTCCCTCCATCTCCGACTGGCGAAACCCCACTTGCAACCTCTAGAAATCCACCTCGTCAACAACCACCACCCAGTCACACCGCAAAGCCTCCCAACACCATTGCTCAACCCCCGACCAAACGCACTGGAAAATCCCGACGAACACCACTAAACAGCCCTTTCCTCTTGAAAGTTTTGCTATTTGAGCTATGAGATGTAATTTTTTAAAACATATTTTATGGATATTAATAATGAGCTTGGTTTTGCTATGCCATGTAACTTTCCCTATAAAAAACACACACACGATGTCCTCCTAGTCGCCTCTGCTTCAATTACAACCACAATGTCTAAGAAGGAATAACTGATAAAATGTATACACTGAAACTCTGTATTCCTCCATAATACCAAAATATTTTCAATAATTGGACATTCCTAAACAGCAGTATAGCTATTGTCAGTATGTAAATTTCCTTAATCATTTAAAGCATTCAAGTTCCAGAGGAAGTTTAATGCTCCAAAGGGAGTAGCCAAATGAAAAACACCTAAACATTAGGTTAGGTGCGTTCATTAACAGAAAATTATTTTCAATTTTCCATCTCTAATTTTCTAAATTTTCTAATTCCAAGAAAATTAT
>JBDJHY010000078.1:5533464-5543522 GCA_039654485.1 Withania somnifera
ACTTATTTCACATGTCGGATTCATAAATCCACCGGCCGGGTTTACATATGAAAACTTATAAGCTTCTCATAAAAGACATATCATCAATCTCTATACCGAGACATGGATTCCATCAACCTTTACTTATTATTTCACCAATATATATTCATTACCATCCAACTTACCAGGCCTATCGATACATCTCAGAATCTCACCTTTTAATAAGTCAAAACAATAACGAATATATACATCTTATAATAGTTATATCAAGATTAAGAATGTAAGTATATTTAATAGTTTAGAGAATATGTTTTATTAGCCATTTCAAAACATCTATCTCTACGCGGTCCTATTCAATATATATACTAGCAAGAGAAGTTAGAACTATATCATTCTCGTAATCAAAATAAATTACATTAAATCTCATGTTACAATTAATCTGATGGTTTGTCCAAATTCCATCTACGATTATGAACTAAAACTTTAACTTATAAGAACCAACGATTTAATCTTCTGTGTACAACCTCAAACTCTATACACTAAATCATCTACTGAGATACATATATGACAAAATAATCTATGTAATATAATACTTTATTGATTAGAATAAATAAATAATCAATCATTCAGTAAACAATATTATATCAAAACTGCATGGTTAATAGCATACTCTAACAAATATTTGTGGTAACTCTGGATACAAATTATCATCTGCATTGTTCTTTTCATTTTTTTCCCTAGAAGAGTCCTCGGAAACCTTTAATACCTGTAGTGATATACCACTGATGATATATGCAGTAATGTGAGCTTGTGAAGACTGTCGGAATAATGCAGTAGCAGATTCTTGTCACTAACCTGTAGAAAAACTATACCATATCGTTGACATGGAGCCTAGCACTTATATCTGGGGTTTACAGTTCCAACCAGTTAATCCTCACCATAGTTATAATGTGAAATGGGGAATACTGCCAACTATATTATTATGCTCTCGAAGGAATTTGGTTTGATCTAATTGATGACCAAGGAATATACGTGTTTCATCATGTTCTTAACTAAGGATAGGATATATTATTATTTTTGCTCTCTTTTACTAGTCTAATGGACAAACTTTTGTCTTCTTGCAGTTGAGAAATGATGGTGACTTCCTGTACTTTATGGCAGATGCTGCAGTTACAGCGGTATGTATGAGACACTCATATGATATCCTCTATTGACAGAGTTTGTAATATTTCTAATTGAAAGTTTTCGATGTTCTAGTTTCAATATGGAAGTCCAGACAAAATATGCATCCCACTACTTGAAGCAAAGAAGTCAGGGAAAGATTTAGTGGTATGGTGGATTCCTTTGTTGCATCCCCCCACCCCACCGCACCTCGACCCCCACAGATTATTTATCTTACCCAAAGCCGACTTAACCATAATTTGAAGTGAAAACAGGACTGACTTTCCCATTGTTCAAAAATGAAATGTAGATGTTTACAAACTAGTGAAGGGCTGAAAGCATTCAGACTGATTATTCCACTGTTCGAAAATGAAATGTAGATGCTTACAAACTAGTGAAGTGTTGTAAGCATTCCAAGGTTAAAGTATAGAAATTATTTGGAAAGTTAATGGTAAAAATTGTTAAATTTGACTTGTGTAAAGTGAAACAAGGCACCATCAAAGGATATGGTGCAGCTGATAGGCTGTTCCTCTCTTAACCAGAGGTCTTAGGTTCTAGCCGTAGGTATAAAAAAAATTCTTAATAGGGGGCGCTTCCCCGAACGGGCTTCATGCGCCATAAATTCGGAATAGTCGGGGTTCCAATGCGGATACTGAACATTTTGGTAGAAAGGGAGAACCTTTGTTCTCAATTTACACAAGCATGATTTCGTATACAATGCAAAGATGGTAGTAGAACTTGCACTAGCATTGTAACTCAGCATTTGAAGATACTGGGATGGAACAAACAAAATAAAAATCATAGACATATTTCTTTAGGAAGCCTGTCAAAAATATTCATGAAGAGAATTCTTGAGTATAAGGACCAGAAGGGTTGTTAAGAGTAGATACTCATATTTACACAGATACGCGTTTGTATTTCCCAAGCTGGCCTGGACACCACAATTATAAAAAAAAAAAAAGCTATTGAAAAACAACCTGCACTTGGATTGGGTTCCTACACTGTATGTTTTCTCTATATTGGGAAACAACGTAAGTAGATACCTCCAAGGTAGAAATTAGGTCTAGGTATGTTGTTGTTGAGGTAGTTCCAAAAATCTCAAGTTATCTCTGTCGAACTTTTCCTTGTTGATATCTTGTTATATGCTAACTTTCCAGGAAGTTTTCCTTTTTTGGTTTGTTTGTGTTCTGCAGTTAAAAAAGGACTTCAGCTTAATTGCAACTCCATAATCTGTGATCAAAACATTATGTTAAAAGATCCAATCACCCAAAAAGAAAGAAAAGAATACATTTTGTGGAAGAGTTTCCAGATCTTCAGCTTCGTTTATCATTTATTGTACTTCTTATCTGCAGAATGCATATGAGACCTATGTAAAGGAGTATTACGTTAAGACATTTGGGGTCAACGTCAAAACATACGATCAGGAAAATCTGAAGAACACTGCTGCAAATGGTGATACTTCTGATCGCTTGTGGTGGTTCCAGGTCTGCACAGAAGTTGCATATTTTCAGGTTACACGCTTGAATGATAGTATTCGCCCTTCTAATGTTGACACCAGGCATGTATCTTACTCTAGGAAGTAGTTAAGCAATATTTCTTTGCTTTGTTTAACTGCTCTACTTCCACTTGTTTAGTCCAGTGTAACCCTCTGGTGGACTGACTTCGTAATTCAATGAATTCATCCGTGCAGATACCATTTGGACCTGTGCAGGAATGTCTTTGGAACCGGTATCTATCCTGAAGTCGAGGCCACAAACTTGTACTATGGAGGCACCAAAATTGCTGGTAATCATTCGATAGTCATTTCTAGCAGTCTCATGACTCCCCCACCCCCCCTCCCCAACACAATCCACCGCGCGCGCCGACTTGGTATATTTGTTGATAGGAGATGCTCGATTTCTTAAGAAGAAGAAAAAAGGAGGATGGGTCTGCTGTCCACTGGGATGCACTTAATAAGAGAATATTCGTTACCCATGTTTTATTTAATTCAGTTGGTTGGCCTTTTCTAATTTTGCTTTGCTATAAACATATATAGCTAAATCAAATTGTCTAAGATTACTTTATATGACCCCAACTCCCAATAGTCATCGAACTTCCTATTTTTTGAAGTGATGACATCATTGTTGGCTTAAGTTTATTACTTAGCTTAATTGTTAAAGTTAAGAAAATAATGACCTCAAAGAACTGAAACGGAAGAGGGGATGAGGGGAGCTAAATAGTGAAATTTTTTCGACTGCTGTAATAGTGAAATTTCATGCCTGTCCATTGTGAAACTATTTCTGGTAGAGTGCATGGCCTTATTTTAGTTTTGTTCTTGATCGGAAAAAAAAAATTACTTTGTTTCAGATCTGTTAAACTAAACTGGACCTTTACTAGTAAACCTTTCAATAAATAACTATGTAAAATGGACCTTTGCTAACCTTCACTAAATAAAATATGTAATGAGTAACAAGAAATCTTTTCAATGTAAAGTAAATTTTCGGATTTAGAAGCTGGTATCCCCAAAGAAAACTTAAATACGCAAAGAAAGAAAAAAAAAAAAAAACATTCAAGCAAAATCTGAGAAAGAATTTAACGTGACATTTTAGATAGATGAGAAAATGAAAAAAACTTAAAAAGTCTGATTGTCGAGCATTTTATAATAGAAAATAATATTATCTAAAATGTCAGTTTTGAAATTATGATAACGTCCTTCGTCGTTCTTGCTTCATGCTTCTATATAGTAGAAAAATATAAATATAAATATAAAATATCCTCAAACCCACCTTTGTCCCACTCGAGACCCAAACCCCTACCCCTCCCACCTCTATATTTTATTTATTAGACTGCATATAAAATATTCTTGAGATCTATAATAATTTTTTCTGTTTACGTATCAAATATTAGAAATTAAGTAATAAATTAATTTATTTTTTGAAAAATATTTTTCTTCCAAGCACCCCATAATCACTTTTAAAAAATAAAAATATATAATTTATTAAGGTAGTATCTAAGAATATCTGGTATTTTGTTTATGATGATTAATTGTTTGGTGAGATTGCAAAGTGTTGGAAAATTTTTGATAGCTCTCACAAATTATAAAGTTTTTATGTTTAAAAAAATATGTTAAAAAATTTAAATTGTATATCCAGTCAAATTTCAACTTGCGATGTTTTGTCTAAGTTATATAACAAGTGAAATTCTTATTATTATTGAGACATACACCTAAATTAAAGTAAAATATTATATTATTTAATTATTATTAAATAAAATGACATATATTTTATATTTATTAATTTGATATGAAGACTAGATTCAGCTAAAGTATTACCCAAACTATTTACTTTTAAATTTGGAAAAGACAAAAATGTTAATTACTTCCCCATACAAAACTACAAATATAGATAGAACGCTAATAAATGCAGTTGACAAAACAGATTTTGCAAATCAAAAGAAATAATGGTGGTCCAACTTCGCAACTGTGTCCTTACGTCAAATTGCACATGTCAAATATATATTTTTGAATAATTATTTTTTTTATTTATCAGATAAATTTTAATTTTCATCCTTGTTATATTAGGGAGGTATGCGTTTCTGGTCTTTTTTATATTACAAATATGTTATATTTGTATTAGTTTTAGAAAATTATATTTAAATATGAAGTAACCTTACAAATTTAAAAGTAAATATTAATAATTGAATAATCTTACACTTAATAATTCGTCAAGTACATAGAATTAATAATCAAGTAATTGCTTAGATATGCGGAGGAAAGGAATCAAAAGTACAAAAGAACTAGTTCAATTGAACCCTGGGTATTAAACTTCTTACTAAAATGTTTTCAATCATTATAAATAAAAAAATGATATAATACTTAAATGGGTTTTTTAATCTGACCTTAAATTGTATATTGCCTCTCCAATTATGAGTATGCACAAGTATTTAAATTTGTATAGAGTTGAACAAGTAGACACATGTGTCATACATGGTAATTACACATCCTACATTATGTTCTACATGTATTATACCACATAAAATACGTGTGTCTACTTGTTTAATTTTATATAAATTTAAGTGTTTACTTGTGCATATTCAAAGTTAGAAACATAGATACAATTTAAAAATAAGCTAAAGAGCACGTTTATATATTATGTCATAAAAAATACTAGTAATTAATAGCTTTTCTTCAAACATGGGGGTGTTTAAATTAAGGCTAGATAAAATTGGGACCAGACCGGGATGACCAGGACGGAATACCCATCTCGTCCCGTTTTGTTATGTATCGGGACAGATCTGAACGGCATGGGATGAATTTTTTTTTTAATTTTTAATTTATTTAATATTTTTTATTATAATTTATTGTACGAACAATCTATAATTTTTTTAAAAAAATTAATAAGTTTAATGAATTTATATATATATATCTTTTAAAAAAATTTAAGTTTTATAACTTTATATATATATATATATAAGTTAAAATTGTAACAATTACAACCAAATTTAAAATATGTGCAGCACATTTAACATGAAAAACATCTGCACAAATTGGATAAATTCTACTTTTTAATAAGTTTATTGCATTTAAATTAATAGAAGCATTATCTAGTGTAATACTAAGTACTTTATCACAGAATCCATAAAAATCTAAAATCTTAGCTACCGTACTAGCAATATAAGAGTCGACTTTGTCTACTTCATAAATTTTATAAGCAATAATTCATTTTTGTATATTTCAGTTATAATCAACCCAGTGTACTGTAACCGTTAAATAATCAAAGTCATTACGACTACGACCCATATCAGTTGTTATGAAAACTCTACAATTCATTAATTCAAAATATTTACGAATCATTTGACATTGTTGTTCGTAAAAATTAAATATATTTGTTTTAACCATACTTCGTGACATACCTTCATAATTAGGATTAAATATATCACGAATATATTCAATGAAAGCAGGATGTTCACCAAAACTAAAAAGCAAACCAGAACAAACAATCATTTTGGCAAAAATTTCTACGATCACCATCCTTGTTATAGGGCCATTGTGAAAGAAGGTCAGCGGGGTTAGAAAGTTTTAATTCACTTTGGACCATATTTGACCCTCCATTAGATGGTCAAGTACCAGTAGCAGACATAACAGGATCAAGACTAGCTAAGTGTGTCTGCCACTCCCATTTATGCATTGATTCTAAATGTCTAATCAACTCTCCGGTTGAACCGCACTCCCACCAGATCTATAAACTCAAGTTTTTTTACAAAGACAACAACTAGTAAGAGTTTTTTCGTCATTCAAAATATAAAAATGTCAGACAAGTGATTTTTTAGGGCGACCCGTGGGGGCTTTACCCCTTCTTTTTCTTTGAGAAGTAGGGGGAACTAGCTAAAACCTCGGGCTCAAATGCATCTCTTACCTGAGTTGGTGCTTCAGTAGCGGGACTAGTAGGTGTTTCATCTAAGTCCTTATCGAAGTCTACTTCTACTTCTACTTCTTCATCTAAATCTTCTTCAAATTTGAGATACATTCTTTCAAAAGTTTCAGTATTAATTAAAGGAGAATCAATATTAGTTCCTATGGGTAAATTTTGTAGAGGGACTAAATTAGTTTCATCTACATCAATATTATATCTATCTCAATGAAGAAACTTTAGGTGGCGAAGATGAACTAGAACCTATCTTAAAAAATATTTAAAACTACGTTCCTTCTTTCCCCATTTTCTTAGAATAATCTACAATATAATAAAATTACAATTAAATTAGAAAATAGGACAATGATGAATTAATAAATAAAAATAATAATAAGAGTAGAGAGTGGAACGAATGTACCAAACGCCTGTATAAAAACAGACGTAAATAATTTAATGATAAAAGTTGAAGAAGATTGCTTCTTCAAAATCCATAAAATCTAGCTTCGAATCTTCGATTAAAAATATTAATTAAAATAAATAATTATAAATAAGAATTTTGGTAACTATAAATTAATATTAGAGAATTAAAATGGTAGAAGATTCAAAAATAATGAGAAAGTATAGAAAATTGAGAGATCTTGATGAAAAATGTAGTATTTATAGAAAAAAAATTAGGTAGAGGGTTGGGGGGAGGTTAAAACGGCTATAATAGCCATTTATAGTCATTGGTAATGGATATTTTTTAAAAAAAATTGCTATTTTTTAAAACAAAATATTAATTTTGTACTGGGACGGGACGGACTGAGATGAAAATGGGATCCCTTCCGGTCCCATTTTGTATTGGACGGGGTCGATATCGAGGTGATCCAGTTCGGTGCCCAGTCTTAGTGAGCAACACTTCTTTACTTTTTGCAATAAGCTCGGAATGTTTCTTTCATTCATTTCAAGCAAATTTGATTTTTTTTACTCAGTTGACTTCTTTTCTTTATCAGTCGACTGATTTTGTAAATTTTTTTCAATAGTAATAGCTTGACAATTTTGATAATTTTCCATCTGTTTCTTCCAATGAGAGTCTAAACATTTTTATCTTATCTTTCAGGTAGGAGATATCTTCCAGATAAGTCTTCTATACAACATTCAATCTTTCTGAATTTTACTTCAAGATTTGAGTCATAGAATTGACTGATACTCAACAGGTTGCACAATGAACCTTGCACAAGATAGATATTTGTAATCTCAGAGGATATATTTAAGGATATAGATGAATACCAATGACTATTTTTTCAGAAATATATTTGAACAAGAGTTTTATTTTCAGTCATTCACTATCAAAATGCTATTTTTTTTTCCTGTAGAGATGATCCTGCAAGGACACAATTATCCTTTTTTAGGTACCAAGCATTCTTGGGTCCTTTTTGGTTAAAAGAAATATCACCATCTATGAATTTTCATATCTAATTTTTTAATTAAAAGTAACGAAATTTAAAATTTGATATATTTATGATCAACTTTCTCACAGTAATAACAAGAGTGTGAAAATTACTCATAGATTTGTTTATTTTTGGCATATACATAATTAGAGGAGTTATTATTAGTATAAAAGTAAACATGATTATGATTTTTGGAAGCTTTTTCTTTTTAGGGAAGAGTTGAACACTTACTGACAAATCCTCTTATATAATTTGTTTCCATTTTAAGTTTGCAAATGTCTTTTTCAAGAAGATTTTTCTTATCATTTGTAACTTTTAATTTGGTTTTAATTTTTTAGGACTCTTAAAATCATTGTAAATACGATTTAAATGAAAGATAGATAAATTCAAGAATTCTTTAAGATGACTATAGTTGTAGCATTGAGTGATCTTTCCTTGCTGGTTTGAACAACAACCATAGATCAAAGATTTGGAGAGGCGTTCTGCTCACTTTCAAAGTAATTTTCATCATTTTAGTTGTTTAAGACATTATTTTTATAGTATCCTTTGGAAGACCTTTTTTTGATTTCTTGACAATCAGCAACAATATGTCCATATGTTCTACATACATAACATCTTTCATTATTCTTTGATTCCTTAAAATTGTACTTGCTTTTGGACTAGTTTGAATTATTCTTTTTTTTATTCTTGCTCGTCGTAATTTATTTATAATAAATTTGGTGATGAGAACAACTTTTTCTTCTTCTCCAATATTATTGACATCGTTTGTAGAATCTTCAATTGCTTTGAAAGAAACAGTCGTCTTCTTATTTTCTTCTGATTTTTTTGTTGAGATGTGCTTTTTCAAAAGTAACTAAGTCGCCTTAAGTTTATTTTGAGTAAGTTTATTTATATCCATGCTTTTGATGACAACTACTTTAGCATACCATTGTTCAGAAAAACTTCTGAGAATTCGAGAAATTTGATCGAAAACAAAAGATATTTTTCCTACAGTTTTGAATTCTCTAATAATCTTGCTAAATCTTGCAAACATAGCTTCAATAACTTCTCCTTCCTTCATTTGAAGTAATTTATAGTCATAGACTAACAAACTTGTGATGGACTGCTTAACTTTGTCCGTACCTTCGTATGTTACTATCAATTTGTCCTATATCTCTTTTACAGTTTTATAATTAGATATTTTTTTTATATTCTTCTCTAAATTATTGAGTTATAAAGAATATTTTCTTTTGCTTGTGAGTTTTTCCGGATGATCTCCATTGGCTCATTTATATAATTTTCTAGTGATGAAATTATTTTAGTTATAGTTCCATCGTCATTGAACTTGTTATACAGAGGAATAGGAAGGTCACTGAATTTTATTACTCCCCAAAACTTGTCATCATAATATTTAATAAAAATTTCCATCCTAATCTTTCAATGTCAAAAATGCTTCCCATTGAAATAAAAAAGTCTTAATCCGAAAGTTCCCTCTTAAAATAAAGCTCCCGCAATATGTTGAGTAATGAATGTTAGACCTTACTCTGGTATCAATTAAAAGTACAAGAGGAGGGTGAATTGCAAATTTTTCTTTCCTTAGTCGACTGTCACGCAGACTCAGCCGATTATAACTATAGTTTGATGAACAATCAATTTAATTAAAGTACCAAAGGAGAAATCAACACACATTATTTTTATACTGGTTGGGGCTCAATGTGAGCCTTAGTCCAGTCTTCTTGGGTTGCAAAAGGGTTCCATTATAATATGAGAATTACACACAATTACAGATATGATGAGTTTGCTCAATACTCAATCTATGCAATAATTAAAAATCAGCTGAGTCTACACAAAACTCAGTCCATCTCTTCTCATTTTTTTACTAGATTATTTTGATGTTATTCCTTACCAGAATTTTTTCTCCTCTCTCTTTTGTCAGGAAGATACTAAGTAATACAATTTTTGTTAAAAGTAGAGCAAAGAATACAAGGACTTATAGAGCATACTAATCATGTTTGAAGGCTAGTCTGTATATAGTCTCAAGAAATTAGCCGTTGAGGAAGTGGAACAACCCAAATGATTTGATCCTTGAAAATAATCAAGATGGTAGACTATTTCCAAAAAT
>JBDJHY010000078.1:5638854-5659914 GCA_039654485.1 Withania somnifera
AAAATTTATCGAAAGAGAGAGAAAAAAAAAATTCACTACTGACGTAGGATAGAATTGTACATATATACATGTAAGGAAGTGATAGACTTAAAATGAGTAGGTACACCATAATTCTTGCATAATACAGTTTTATGTTAACTTATTTGAATTTTCTTTTAATTATCGCATGTATTAGTACGTAATATATGGCCTAAGGGAAGAATTAATGTAAGATTTTTCATATGGTTTTATAAATTGTGATTACTAATTATTTTTATTCATATGTATTCAATATATGATTATTTATATTTAATTATTTGGTAATAATATCTGGTAACGAGGTTGAATTTTCACCAACTTATTTATTGATTGAAAATATAAGAATTTCAACTAATGTAAAATTTACAGAATCATACGAAACATCTACTCCATTCTAACTAAATAGGAGAATTGTTACCGTCCAATCAATTACTTTTAGATGATCTTTTGGTTCTCTCACTTGGCCATCAATCATCATCATATAGTATGACCAGGTCTCATGTTCAAAGTCTACTGTGGAAGTCTTCGTAACAAATTTCTCAAATTCTTCCTATTTATTTCTCTTTTTTTCTTCCCCTTAAAAACCAATGTATGTGTTCCTCAATATGCATTGGTTGCAAAAAAAAATAAAAAAAAAAAAAATCAAGAATATTGTTGATTTTCTTTAAAATATTTATGACACATTAGCAAATATTTTGGAGACCTAGTAGGTAACCTGCAGCCATGATCTTTATTTTAGCCACAATGGGTGTTGTTAGTGTAGTGAGACTAGTGACCATGGCAGTAT
Organism: Withania somnifera; assembly: GCA_039654485.1. NCBI lineage: Eukaryota > Viridiplantae > Streptophyta > Magnoliopsida > Solanales > Solanaceae > Withania > Withania somnifera. The sequence continues at coordinate 5,639,660 of JBDJHY010000078.1, forward strand.
GTAATCGGAAACATATCCACTCTGAGTTCAAAATTATCTCCTGTTTCTCAAATAAGCTCATAGTGGATATTGACGAACCCGAAATGTATGAAGCTATTGAAATTTATTTGAGCAACAAACTAAGTATCAAGGACGAGGAGGTGACAGATATTTACCAAGGGCATAAATTCAAGTGGGAAAAAGATTTCAAAGCAAAAGCTTTTAAGCTCACTTTTCACAAGAAAAACAAGGACCTTGCTTGTCAATTTTACTTGCCTTGTATTATGAAGGAAGCAAAACTAACAAACGAGAAGGAATTCAAGCTGGGTTTCATTCTATTATGTATTGTGTTTTGTATTTTGTTTGCAGTTTTGCTATCAACCAAGGACGAAGAGAAATCAGAAGAGCGAAAGAGACTGAAGAAGCAAGCGCAGCTGGGGAAATATATGAAAGTATTTATCATGTTTTCAGTTGCTTTAATAATAGGTATTCCAATCATTGTTATAAAAGTAGTTTTTAAGTGATGGGAGATTGTTGGGATATATCATACGTGTTTGAACTTGAAAATCAGTCGGGGTTGTGTTTGAATATGATTTAAATATGAAATAGAATTATTTTATGAAAGCCAAAAATAAAAATTAGGTTTTCTTTTTTTTTTTTTTGGAATGAAAATAAGGTTTTGACTTTTTTTTAAATTTAAAATGCAACTTCATGTTGTGCTTGAAATTTTCATGATCAAACTTCGGTTTTAAATAAAGTAAAAAAGAATTGGTAAAGTATTCGTATTATATTTAAATATATTATTTTCTCTAATTATACACATTAGCCGTTATAAATCACAAAATTTTAAGTTTGTTTTAGTTTAAATTGATGTACATATATAATTAAAGAAAATAATATATTTATGTAGTTAATTTATTTATTTAACAGATACTTAAGATGACGCATAATTTTTTTTTAAAATATTAAATCGAAAGTGTGTAATACAAATACTAATCAGGTGTTCAAATATCTAATTAAAATATGTCATGATTCTAGCATGTAAATGAAATTAATTATCATGTTTTATGAGGTTTTCAATAAAATCCACCAACATAATATGAGTTTCAATAGTAAAATGAAAAGGTTTAATAATAATTATTGCAACTTCCCTAATTCTTCCAATTTCTCAATTCTTTGATTTTTCTTCACACGCTTTTGCATTAAGTACAAGGTTCATACCCTGCTTGTTTTCCCTCTTGCAGTGACACGAGTGTTCACAATTTAATTAAAAATTAATTTTATTTAGGATTTAAACTTTTAACAAAATCAGAAACATTTTATTTTATTTTATTTTATTACAAATAAATTAACTAAAGTATATACACAATACACGCACATATATAATAATCTAAAAGTTTATGTATGTACCAAACAACTAAACAGACTAAATTAGGAGTGGCAACAATATCGAAAATTATTGGTACTGGACAAGTTCATTCTCGGTTGCATGATTCGTTCAATACCGTCTGGTGTTATTGGAGTGGGAATAGGGTACTTAAGCGGCGTGAATATCGAGACGGGACCCTCCATTTCTATGGCTGCATTAGCATTGGTATTACCGATGCCGGTTACCGTTTAGTTAATTATCGGTGTAAGCGAAAAGCATGTGGTCTATGGTAATTAATTACCAGTTAGTTACTGTTTTATAGCCATGGTCTTCAACTTCCTCCAACTGTTATGTTGATTACTTAAATTTTCATTAAATTACCGATTAGAATGGGTCGAAATCTGTCAGGGCCAAAACCGGTAAAAGGAGAGACGGGATAGGACCGACAGAAGTTATCGGTATCGATTAGTACCGTTCGAGCATCGTTACTGAACCGGTATCATTCCAGTGGAAACCGCTCCGGCAATACTGTTACCAGTCCGTCGTCTCCCTTGGATTTGATCTACTTACATTGTGCATTTAGTTTGGACACTTTGTAATTCTCTTTTATTTTTTAGTAATTCAATGTTATTGTCAATTATTTTAAGTTTATAGTATTTCTAGCATAGTTTTAATATATATATATATTCTAATTGGCATGATTTTGTTTTTAGAGCTAAATAATATAAATTTTAACCAACATTTTAAGGTATATATTTTAATTATATTGAAAATAAAATTATAATTTATAGTATTTTTTTTATAATTTTGAATGTCTAAGTTTTCATTTTAAATAGTAAAATATAATTTAACTTAACTTTAAAAAATTAATTAAATTAACTTTTAAAAAATAAAATACGCCAATTAAAAAGAGACGGAGGAAATAAAATATTGGCCAAATAAGAATAGTCAAGAAGTAAATATTAAAATCTAAAATTTCTCACAATGAAAGCTATTAAAGGCTAATAAAGAGTAAAGAAAATAAGTGTAATTTATTTTTGAGATATATTAGTTTTTCAATACTATCTTCATCAAAACTCACGGACTACAGAATATATTACTATTATAATAATAATAATACAAAATAATAAATAATTCAAATAAAAAAGAAAAAAACAACTATATAACCTTATTTAAACAACAATACCCAAATTGTTTAGATTCATAACACTTTGTTTTTAATTATTATGCTTCAAACTAAAGAAAGATCATTTTAAAAATTGAGCAAATGAGATGCCTAAGGTCATTTACAAATTAAAAAAATGAAATGCATTTAAATTTATTTTTATTAAATAAAAATTTCATATGTGTAAAAGCAAAAAATTCTCATGAAAAAAATAGAAAACGATAGTAACGAACGTAGATATTTAATTCTCCTATTTTAATTCTTACGAATAGCCTTTTACCTTTCCTTAGAAGTAACGATATGAATTGCATATTTTTTTTCTTTGAAAATTTAGAAAAAAATTAAATTTAAATAAATTTTTTAAAATCATTTTTTTAAGCTATAAATATGAAAATGGTTGAAATAGCTCGTTGTTGTTGTTGTTGTTAATTCTTACAAACATAATTATTTAAACTTTTTATTAGCTATATGAGTTAATTAATTAATACACAGCGGGAATAAAAGTTTACACTATTCAATAGTAGTAGTTTAGTGCTATTTTTATTCACCTTATTTATTCATTTTCTTCGGCCACCGGCGGCGAATTCCACCGCTGAATTCGCCGGGAATCGGCGGTATAATTGTCCGATTTGGCTCCGTTCACCTTATTGATTTTCCGGCCAACTGATTTTGTTCAAGGTAAATTTTTTCCTTAAACTCGGTATTATACGATCTATAAATTGGATTACAATGCTTTGATTCTGCTGTCACTGCATAATTATAGACCTACCTTCAGTTCCACAATAGCATAAATGACCTAATTTTAGGTTTACACTCTAATTATTGAGTATTAGTTATCAAATCTTGGAAATATCTACTGGAGAAGAGGGAAAACACAGTAAGATCATAGGAGAATAAAATATTTAAGTAGCATTCTGGGTGTGTTAGGTACAAAGGAAAAAAGTTTTTTTATTGTATATGTTACCATGGTGTTAGGCGAGCTTGCGTGCATCTCGATTAAATCAATAGGATACCTTCCACTTTCCATCATCAACAAATCTCCTAGTATTTTGTTTCTAGTGAAATTTGAACCGAGACCTCATGTTGCTCAACCTACATCTTTGAAGACCACACTTTTGACCCTGTGTTTGATAGGCCGACCATAGTGATTTTAATTGTGGTTACATTCGTAATAGCTTGCTTTACATATTTGTTAATTCATTTCTTGTTTACATGATAGATAAAGCAGATATAAAAGCTATGCTTGTCAACCGAGTAGGTGATTTTGGATTAGCTTCTAGGATTTTGGGTTGTTTATTTTATTTCAAAAAGTAGACTTTTCAACTATTTTTGCTCGTGAAAATTCTTGGATTTCTTGCAATATGAGAAAGTATTGGATTTTGAAGTGAAAAGGCTGAGTCTTGGTACTCAAAACTAGCTCCTTTTATTCATTTGCTATTTTTTGTGGGTAAAAATTGTTTTGGAAAGGTGGGGTTACTGTTTTGACCCTTTTGCAACAACTAATGTACCATTGTAGTTTCATATATGGAGCTTTGGGATGGTAGGATATTCACAAACCTTATCCCTACCTTTGTGGGGTAGAGAGACTTTTTTCGAAGGATCCTCGGCTCAAAAGATGTTTTGACCCTTTTGCATTTGATGAAATTCTCAGAAAATCAGTCCAAGATTATGTTTTGGACTAGAAGTTCTCAGTTTCACTAATTAAATTGATGGTTTATCCTCGAGTCTGAATAATTTAGTGATGGATGCGGAGGAGAATCTAGGATTTTTAGATCATGGGTGCACCATTTAGAAAAAGAAGGAAAAATGTATTTAGTGAGAATTGATTCCTAGCCCTTTAAGTAAATAACGCAACACTCAACCAAGTACCATTTAGCCTCATGGATGCCAACAGATAATGTTATAATAATTTTAGAAAATATATACAGAAAATACGTAGTTTTACAGAAAGACCACGAGTTCACGTGCCCCATTTTCGAAGTTTAAATTCACAACTGATTGAATAGAAGGGAGGATATCCAGGATTGAACATTTCGTCCTGTTCAAGTAGTTTGATGACAATAAGAGAAATTGTAGGTTTTTTTAGTCCACTAATATGGGAAGGAATACTGGACCAGTTAGAAATTTGATCGAATGATATAAGGATTCAAGTAGTTTCTGGTTTCTGTTTATCAGTTGAATAGGTCCGAGGAGATAGTTAACTAATAATTGGGCTGCATTTAGTTCTCACTGCATAATGATAGCCCTAACTTCAATTCCTAGTTCTCTGTGCTATTTTTTGCAGGAGCGCTAATAACATATTTTATGTTTACACTCTGATTACTGAGTATTAGTAATCAAATTTCACAAAGTTCTACTAAAGAAGAGCGCGAGCACAGTAAGAACACAGGAGAGTAAGGGGCCGTTTCGTATGAGGGATAAGAGATAATAATTTCTGGATAAAATACAGGATTATTTTATCAATGCTCATAAAATTGGAGGCAATACCAGCTGCTATGAAGTTAAACTAGGGAAACTGATAAGAAAGTTAGACAAGGCTATGGGTGTTTTGCTCCAAAATTAGTGGTAATGATAACACAATTAGGGATCTCAGATTCTTTCTTCCTCTTGCTTTAGACTTGTAAATGATTCATGTGCAACTGGTAATCAATGTGACATGTTTTAAACTAGAGAGTACTATCGGCTGCTGAAGTCAATGACAAATATTAATTTGATTACTGGTTCATCTTCTGCAGAAGTTGAGATGATGTAATATTTGTTGAATCTGTTGAAGAGTACTCCCAGGAATTTTTTTTACCAACTTTTCTTTTAACTTGCAAGGTGAGATTTTCCAGATTAAGCCTTAGATAAAAAATGTATTGTGTTTGCTTACCGGAATAAATTTATACCGTCAACCAAGTAGTGCACCTTTTTCCAACTTCCAAATCATGTAGATTTAAACTGGACGGGTTTATGCTTTCGACCGGATCTAGAAATAGATTTCTGATGTTTTCCTCTCTGCAATCAGTACAGATTTTATCCCATTCTTATCTCATCAAACTTGGGTTTGTTTTTCCAACCTTTCAGGTGAGATAAATTAGTTCTAGGATTATAATCCCAGGACTATAATCCCGAAATAATTAATCCGCCAATCAAATGACCCATAGTAATCAAATTTCAAACCTTATACTACAAAATGATGAAAAACAGTAAGAACACAGGAGAGTAAATATTTTTCATTTTGTTCTGAGGTTTTTCCGTTTTAGTGTTTGGCTTGAAAGACTTAAATTTGATGTCATTTTGTAAGTGCTTCTCCATAGCCGACCTAAACTGATCTTGGATTGAGATGTAGTTGATTCATTTATTTTCCAAATGTTTCTAACTATTCAAAGCAATCAATTTCATACTCTCACCGCCCAGGATCTAAACATTTGACATCCGTTAAGTTGAAATATCCCTTAAATCCAAAATAGTCCATCTACATTGGCCACGAGTAACATTAGTATCATTTTCTTTAATCAGTATTAGTATATAGAGAACTTGACAACTAATACATCCAACTCTGGGTATAGTGTGGTTTATGTTTTCTGGTTATAAGTTGTTACAGCTGAAATTGTAGTTGATGAATTGGAACTTAGTAATTTCATTTTCTATAGTGTTTTACGTGGAAGGAAGAGTATCTTCACTTTTCTTCTGGGATATACCAAACCACTATATACCACTGAAACTGCATCATTTGACAAGGAAAAATCTTCTTAGATTTCTCCTGCAATTTGAAGAAATGTCAAAAGTTAGAGACAGAACAGAAGATTTTAAAGATGTTGCACGTCGATCAGCAATGTCTTTGGGTTATGATGAGGTACATACCTTATTCAATTCATTGCTTTACTCTATTTTTGGTCAAAAGAATTATGTAGCATGTTAGTTTTCAAAAAAGAATCATGTGACGTGTTGTAAAATGTCTTAAGAATCTTCATGCTCATATGACCCCTACAGTCCTTTGCCTATTACGTAGAGTCTGATCGTGCTTATAGCTTCAGTAATTTTCTTAATATCAGTTGTTCATACTGTCCCTGGATCAGATGCTTGGTTCTATAATTAAACTGATCAATAATTTGTGTGGTTGCAAATGTCTGACAATTTATTCACATGGCAGATGATTTATAGTTCTCTTTAGCATGAGAGCTAGTATGCCATATAATTAAACTTCAAACCCTCTTTCCCCAGCCCGTCCAATTTTTTTAGCCTATGTCATACCGCCATCAGATCTTAGAATATGTGTCCTCTGAACTTAGATCTTCTCTGACAGGCTAAAACAGCTGCCTTATTGGCATCTTTTATCATGCATAAACCCCGACAAAGGTCAGGATTCACCAAAGCTGCACTTAGAACGGTATATATTTCTTAAACCTATGCTTATCTTCTTTTGTATGTTGCTTGGGCTTTGGATTTTATATCCTTTTGCTCATACATAATCACAAACTAAAAATCATTTCCATAAAATTTCATTTGTCAGCTGGAGAGCATTGGGACTCTGGAGCAATGTTTGATGAAACACAAGAAGGATTATGTTGATTTGCACCGTACAACTGAACAAGAGAGGGATAGCATTGAGCATGAAGTAAGGTTACATACTTTGATATCTGTTTCCTTTCTTGCTTTCTGTACCTTTGTCCTTTTTTTTTATGGATTTCAGAACAGGACGGTTAGCTAGACTATCTCCTTCTTGATGCTATGTTGATGTACATAGATATATTTTATTCTTTCTGCATGATGGTCTCAAATCAAATATATGTTGATGAAAACAAAGGGTGTATTTTAGTTTGCAAATAGGACTAAGCCATACCACAAGGGTGAGGTTGGAATCGGGATTACATATTCCAGATAATTGCATTTTTTAATTTAAAAATTATCAATCTATTTTCAATTTTAAACTAGTATGAGTGCTATAGGAATCTTTTATATCTATTTCCCACTATATTTGGTTCCATTTTATTTTAATACTTAAAAAATATTCTTTTAAGCCAAAGTAGGGGTTAGCTAAAGGTAAATGTTCAAAAAGTCTCACACTTACCTTGACCTGGTCAAGTGCAAGTGACTATACCTCAATCTCAATCAATTGGTGTCGTCCATATGGTTTTTTTCCCCTTCCATTGCATTATATGCTTACAACTACCACGTACCAGGTAGAACTTTTAATCAGTAGGGCTTTCAGAGGTTTATATAGGACTTGCCCTAATCGTCTCATGTAATATTATTTTGTGTTATCCTCTATGTATGCTAGTTACTCTTTCTAAAATTAGAAGAGAAAATACATAAAAAGTTATATACAAATAACTACCCCTCTTTTGTATTTCCTAGTAGATTCATTTAGAAACTCACAACATCTTATGTTTTGTGTAGTCCAATTATCGTATTATTTTTTTAGTTCATAATTTATTATGATTTCACTTTCGTTTATTCTTTTTCTGAACTGTTTTTCTTGAGCCGGGGTCTATCGGAAATAACCTCTCTACCTCTGAGGTAGGGATAAGATCTGTGTACACTCTACCCTCCCAGACCTCACTTTGGGTATGTTGTTGTATTAAATTTCAGAATAATAGAAATTTGACCGCCACTGCCTTGCTATTTACTCTTTCTATCTGATGTGGTGATTTATAATCGTTTCTATCGTGTATGGCGTGCATTAGTCTTAACTTCTATATTCATACAAGACTCATCTTTTACACTTTGATAGTTAGAGGTAAGTATATTAACTTCAGCAATAAGATAATGCTATTACATAAGTACAAAAGGAGGCTACATTACAAATTGTGTAATGAGCTCAGAAGTCAATCATAGCATCTAAGTCATTTGCAATAGGCATGTTGCACTAAAAAAAAGAGAGGATATACATTTGTATTTGATGCTAATTACAGATTCAGATTTGCTCTCAAAAACTCTCACACTCCTTTCTTTTTCCACATAGTCCACTATTTCACTGCAGGGATGGTATTCCAAGTTTTCCTCTTCTCCGTGCCAAGATCTTTCATCTGCCAACATTGTAGTAGTTCCTTTGCTTTTGGGGGCACCCATTTAATTCCCAGTAAAATGAGAAAGAGACTTCATATCTGAGATGTGAACTTACAATGAAGAAATAAATGTTTGATGTCTTCAGCTTCATTGTTACAAAGCAAACATCTGCCACATGAATTAATTCCCGTTTTCTGAAGATTTTCATGTGTGAGACAAGCTCCTTTCGCCATTAACCATGCTAAACATTCCACTTCCACAGGAGCTCTGTTTTTCTAAATACACTTTCAAGAGCCAATTTTCAGTTGGGGGAGGACTTACCTGCTTGTAGCATGGTATTACAGGAAACATCCCTTAGCATCACATTTCCATCTTAAAGAGTTGTATTTGGACAGAAGGGGAGGCAAACTGTGTAGCCGATACAACAGAGAACAAAGTTGTCCACTTCCCAATCGTTCATGTTACGTCTGAAAATATCCTGATATTAATGCGTCAGGATTCTATGCCACTGTATATAGGAAAGGAGATTGATCCTTCAATAATGAAGAGCCCAACCAGGTGTATGTCCTAAATCTTACTTTCATGCCTGTCCCAATTTCTACTGAAGTGTTTGAAAAATGTCCCAGTAAGTTCTTAAATGCTTACATATACCACATGTGTTGGAGCGATATGGTTGTTTGATTATCCATGGATCAAGAAATCCATATTTGTCACAATGACATCTCTCCACAATGCTCCCACCTCCTTGTTGAACCTCCAAAGCCACTTAAGCTGCAAACTTTTGCTTTGAATCTTAAAGTCTTTAATACCCAAGCCTCCTGACTTCTTATCTGTAGACACCACACTCCATCTAACCAAATTAAAAGTTCTATTCTCTTTATTACCCTGCCAAAGACTGTATTTTGTCTATTTTATGCACCACTGCTATTGGAAAAGGGAACAACATCATAGTATATCTGGGTTATGAATCTAGTACACTCTTGATTAGCACTAACCTTTCCCCCCAAGAGAATTATTCATTCTCTTCCAGCAAAAGAGTTTCCTTTTACACTTCCAGGATGTCATCTGAAATTGCTATAGATTTAGAGTTTGCCATCAAAGGGAGTCCAGTACTTTGCAGGAAATGAACCTATTGTACATCCCAAAGTTCCTGAAATTTATTAGGTTGGGAACTTCATTTACCAGGTAGAGGATGCCCTTGGAGACTAATATGAAGGCCTGATACTGCCTAGAAGAACAAAAGAGCCATGCACAGATAGAAGATCTGTCTACATACAGAAGGTGGGCAATATGCATCTCTCCCTGGTTCCTCAAACTTGAGTAGGGGTGGGCGTTCGGTTTTTCGGTTCGGTTATTAAAAATTCGATTCGGTTTTTCGGTTTTCGGTTTCGTAAAACTAATAACCGAACCCGAACCGAAATAAATTCGGTTTTGTTCGGTTTTTGCAATTTTGGTTCGGTTTTTTCGGTTTGAACCTTTAAAAATTAAAATATTGGGCTTCGGTATCCAAATATTATGGATGCACATCAGAATATTATGAATGATATATCTGCCCTTCAACACTGTAAATGAATCTGAAAAATATAATTGTAATTGAAAAAAATAAATAAAAACAATCGTATTGTTCGGGTAGTACTGGCCACTGGGTAAAGGCTATTGCTGGCTGCATTGCCTATTTAGCATTTAGTATAATAGTATTTAGTATGGGCCATGGTATTTAGTATTGCAAATTGGTTTGGTAGTTGCCAGTTGGGCTTGGGTTGGGTTTTATTTATTTGTGGGTTTGTTGGACTGAAAAAGGAAAGATTTAATTTGGCCCAAAGCAATATATGTGTGACTAGTTTGAACTTTGGGTAACAGCCAACGGCCCAACAGGCCCAATATATTTCGGATTTCGGTTAACCAAACTTTTATATTCAAAAAACTGGAAACCGAAACCGAAACCTAAACCGAAAGCCGAAAATTTTAAAAACTAAAACCGAACCTGCCCCCAAAAATCGAAAACCGAACCCGAAATTTAAAAAAATCCGATTCGATTCGATTTTTCGATTTCAACCATATTGTGTCCACCCCTGAACTTGAGTTGAACTTTAATTCATTCCTGAACTTCCGCCGCTCCAAGCATTCTACTTAGGGCTTCCATAACCAAGGTGAGAATAAAAGGGGAGAGAGGGTCTCTTTCTTTAGACCTTTTCGTGTAGTAAAGAAACCTGTGAGTGATCCATTTATGATACTGGACAGCTTGACTCCGGGCCGAAATGGGTCCATCTGACCCATTTTTCCCCAAAGCCATCGACTTTAATAGGTTGATGTTGATCAAGAAGTTCTGGTGCACATTGTCAAAAGCTTTTTCAATATCAGTTTGCACAAAAGACCAGCCTTTTTCTGCTTCGTTCTCGAGTCTATTCATTTGTTTGCAATGAGTGAGGCATCTAGAAACTGTCCACCACTTACAAAAGCTATCTGAGAAGGGGATACATTACAGATTTGAGTCTATTAGCTGATAATCAGGACATCACAATGTAGAAACTGCCGATTAGATTCATACAACACTCATCTTGGGGACATGTCGGCTTTGAGACCCTACATTTACCCAAATATAATATTATTGGTCTCAAAATCGTTTTATAGCACTTTCCTTTCTCTTTTTTAATTGTCATCTGCATAGACCTCTTATAGCATTCCTCTATTACAACCATAAAATTTCTTATATGTGCTACATTTTCATCCATCATGTCGTTCTTTTTGTAAACTGGGTCTGTATGTCTGAATTGTATGCATACAGAAACCACAGTTGCGTCCAATCTCACTTCACATTTTTTTTTCTTATTAGGGCTACTCTTACAGTGCATGATTTCTCTAAGAATTATTCAAAATGAAGTCAATTGTACGGAAGAGATAATCTTATGAGGCGTATTTTCCCTAGTATTAGGTATGGATCTAGTAGAATAGTAAATGTAACATAATAACACACCAAACAAGAAGTTATTTTTCTTTTGGATCTGGGTGGTAGGGACAACTAAGCATAGTGGATGGGGAAAGTGGGTCCTGATACACATCTTGAATATTTTTCCGAAGTTCGATCTTCTTGTTTTTTGTAGTCATTATTCTATTGCTTAACTAATTTCTAATATTCTATAAACAGTATTAAGTTCAGAGTTCATTGTTTAGGTCCTACTTTGGGTCTGTAGCTGACAGCGGCAGTGATATATTTTTCTGAAGTTCGATCTTCTTGTTTTTTGTAGTCATTATATTGCTTAACTAATTTGTAATATTCTATAAACAGTATTAAGTTCAGTCCAGGCAATAATATAAATCCTGGAAAAGTACTGAGAAAATTACAGGATAAAATAGAGTTGAATTGATGGTTACAGTACTCTTGACTCCAGGTTTGACTATAAACTACTGTGACCTACTGAATTGGCACTTCTGCACCAAGGTTCTGTGTTTGATTTATTTTCTTGCCATTTGCTATTGTCAATTTCTTATGAAAAGTTGAAAACTACATCTTTGTTTTATCCCTTGAAATATTTGATAAAATTGTGTCTTCTTTCCTCCTTTGTCGAGTTTGATGTCTTTATTAATTTTTGAATCCGGAGAAAAAGATCCTTGTCCACCTTTGTGGGTGACTGCTTCTTGTGCAGCTTTGTTTTGAATGCTAATGCACTTAATCAAAATTGTGAAGTTAAGAGTTGAAAAAAAAAAATGGAAGCATCTTAGTAACACAACTTTCTGCAGGTTACTATTTTTGTAAAATCATGCAAAGAGCAGATAGATGTTCTCAGAAATAGTATAAATGAGGAAGATGCAAATTCAAAGGGATGACTTGGATTGAAGGGTGACAATCCGAATGCTGATACTATAGCACATAAGCATGGAGTTGTATGGTTGCTACATACAATATAATCATCAAATATTCTCATAATTTGATTAGGACTGCTTCCTGATATATCTTTTCCCATTTTCCTCTGGTATTTGGAAATTCTGAAGTAACTTTATCAATACTGTTTGAATTTAAGATATTATAAGATGCTCTGTTGTGATGTTAGAGGAATTAATGTTGTGTCCATGCCTTTGATGTGATGCTGTTAGTAGAATACTCATATCCATATGACTATTTCTTTGACAACATTCCATGTGCCTATGTTAGGTACTTTAACTTCGATTAATTTTGATAATGCTATTTGGTAAGTTGATATTTTAGTGCAATCTTCTACAATCAGCCGAACACTATCGTAATTGTCACATCATAGTTATTTTCTCCCCCATTCTCCACTGGTGTTTCATACTTTCTACGAATAGCCTGTTTTGAATAGAGAAATTATCGAAACGATCTCTGATGTTAGCGGTGATACTTCAAAATTATTGTCTTCATTGTGATTCTATTAGGAGAGTACCATGTTCCTATTTTAAATTTGGAACTTGCTGCTGCAGATTTTCTTTTCTTGAATATCACTTCTTTTAGAAAGTGGATGTGTTATGTGGTTGTTCTGTGATTTGCACAACATATTACTGAGTGATAATGCCATACTCCTGCAACTGCAGATGGAGTAATTTGAAGTCACTAGATTGTGGTGATTATTAATATCTCTTGATGATGTAAATATAGTTTTTTCAACCTAAGCTACAGTCTGTAATCAGATGGAAGCAGGTCTAAAGCTATTTCTTCTACTTGTTTTCAAACTGCCTCTTGTGTTATGCCAAGAGTGAGGCTGAGGATGTAAAAGACAAAAAAGAATCTTTTAGAATAGAGTGCCATGGCATTTGAAAGCATATTTCTTCTGGTTTATCATGAAGCCCATTATAGGTGAAAATCCTTTGGTGGTATATACACCTAATGTTTAATGGTGCACTGCTGTGCTATTCATTCTTTTGAGTGTGGATGCGTATCCCCATATTCATTGTTTGCTTTTGTACTGCAGGTTTTAATTTTAAGTGAAAAGCTTCACTCAGTCACATCACATTTTGACCAATTGCGGGCAATACGCTTTCAAGATGCTATTAACCGAGTGACACCTAGAAAGAAACGTAAGAACACTACCAAATCAAATGCTGCTGATACCTCTGCTTCTAGTAGTTTGGACACCGACATGAAAAGGGACTCTGACGTCAGGGACCCTGATGTATCACAAGCAGCACCTATAAGAGTCCAAGAACAACTTTTGGATGATGAAACACGTGCCCTTCAGGTAACTGGGAAGTTTGTTGATAGAGGATTTAGTTCTGGCAAACATTCTTAAAGTTAAAATAACATATACTCCGTTCCCGTACTCTTACCTACTATATGATCACTCGCATGATGCAGGTTGAGCTGAACGGTCTACTGGATTCTGTTCAAGAAACAGAAACAAAGATGGTGGAAATGTCTGCCTTAAACCATCTTATGTCTACGCATGTTTTGCAACAGGCCCAACAGATAGAACTTTTATATGAGCAGGTTAGCATTATTATTGCTATTTTACTTTGTTGAATGGAGCTTCAATCTTGTTAACATTACAAGAAAATCATTTTCTTTGTTTAACTAATTCTGACAATCTCTGAATTTTCTCTATTAAATTTGCCATTTGTAACCATTTCCTTGTTAGAACTAACCAACATCAAAATTCATGGATCTTTCATTATTCCATGTCTTAACTTTATGCTGTTTTAATTTGTTCATTAACCATTTAGAAGCATATCGAGCATTCTAAGTCCCCATCTGCTTTTTGAGTTAACCAACTGTCAGCAATCGACATACATGCATGACAACAAAAGAATAAAAAAAGATTAGAAAAGGCATAATACATAAGCAAACAATCAAACTTGGCCTCAACTAGCAAGTAAACACCCCAATACTTCTTTGGTCTGTTTATCTATTATGTCATCAGAAAACAATGAAACAAGTGTTTGTACATGATCAACCATTGGCAGATCATGTCATTATGTAGTGCAATCTGCTGAATGTAAGTTGATCCTCTAGTATGGGTTGATAACTGTATACTTCACATGAAAGTTCTCGGAAGTCTATGCCTTCTGTAAATAGCTTCTAGCTTCAGTTGGTATGGTTTTTCATTTCAGGCAGTTGAAGCTACTCAAAATGTGGAACTTGGTAACAAAAAGCTGTCACAAGCCATTCAACGGAACAGCAGTAGCAGAACTTTTCTTTTGCTCTTTCTCTTTGTACTTACATTTTCAATCCTCTTCCTAGATTGGTACAGTTAACTATAAGCATTTTTTTCCCCTTTATTTTGTCTTTACAGTTAATGGGAGTATAAAGCGTAAATTGTCCAACTAAAGTTGCATACCGTTCTTGAAATTTGGAGGCAGTTATCTGCTGTACTTGCTGCTTATTATTTGTAACTAAACACGTAATAGATCTGTTGCTGCTAACTAAAGATGGGTAAATTGTCCAACTAAAGATTTCTTGCTGCTAACTAAACAAATAGAAGAAAGTGGTCATTTTAGATCTTTTATTATGTAAAACTAGAGATCTCTTGTAAAAAGGACATCAGTACTTTCGTCCTTAACTTTTAATTTTTGTTCTTCATTACAAATAATTTTTGCATGAGGTATAAGTTTATATTTTTATATTATAATATTTTATAAACTATGTCCTGCTTGCCCTTAAAGAATGTGTATCTCACCAGGCAATAGCATAAGCTCGATTACTAAAGAGCAAACTTAAAAATCAATCCATTTAAAAGGGTTCGTTACCAGATAAAACTATTCAAGTTTTAATCAGAGAATTAATTTAACAAATTTTTTAAAGAAAATAATGACTTGGGTACCCCATCAATAAATATCTTACTTTGATTTCTTCATTGAAAAGAAGATAGAGATACAAAAGATAGGGGGAAAAGCATGCAAAACAAAGAAGAAGAAGAAAAATGTTAGGCACGATGAATGCAAATATGCATAAACCAAAAGACGAAGTATAGGCCCCTTTAGTAGGAAAAGATAATTTTTATTTTAAATGCTTAAAATGAAAATCCTTATTCTTCACTATTGCTTACTTGATGGAATTACAAATGATTGGTGTTTCCCCTACAAAACAAAAAATAAGAAGGAAAGCAGGAATTGAAAAAAGATAAAAACGAGTAACAAATTAAGTTGAATTCCAATGCAGATATTGAGTAACAGTAGAAAAAAAAATATTTTTCTCTAATAATTGAAAAATCTCTATGAAGTGTTGGTGCATGTTGAAAACTTGACGAATAATATATTCATTTGTTATCTTCTCTACTGAAAAATTAAATTTTATTTGTAAAATATTCTGAATTCATGGTGTTCGTCTAATGTAGACATCACGTTCTACACTTTTACCACTAGACCAAAGTGTAAAAGTAGAATCAAAGTTCAAGTCAATTCTCTTTCTTTTCTTTTTTTCTTTTTTTTTTTTTTGGGGGGGGAGGGGGGGTTGGTCACTTTTTTGAACCAACAATTATTAGCACTCTTTAAGCACAAAACTGTGACAAAACAAATGGACATGATTTCCTTGAGCACTCTTAAGCTTAGTGTGCAAAAAACAGTGTAATAGGAATGTACATCTAAAATGGGCTACAAGCAATCAACGAAGAACACCAGCTTATCCACAATAGAAGAATAAACTACCTCCACCTGCAAGTCCACCTACTGCATAGGAAGGAATTTAGTTAGAGAACCTAATAACTGAGTACTCTACGCTCCAAATTATAAAAAGATAGCCAAACTTGTCGTACATGAACAAAACTAACATACACCACAACATAAATGAAGATGGAAAGCAAATTGTCAACACTTTATACAGCAAAGCTTGCTGACATGATGAAAACTGCCTAATATGCGCCACATTATAACTAAAGATGAAAATAATTAGGCCCTGATGGCATCAGAGATATTAGTGCAAACCTACAGAAAAAAGGATTAGCCACCTCATCCACACAAATAACTTATAGCACAGACTGCACTCTTACTAAAATGACTTGAGAAAAAGCTGCTATCTACACTAGCCACAATATAGATCATTCTGGCTATGCTTATAACCACAATTAAAGGAAAACAAAAATTAACTAACAGTTACAGGAAACTGTAGTTAATTCATGTCTATTTTCGTATTTTCTTCTTGTTTGATAGGAAAGTTCATACACCTTCATAGGTATAAGTCATTTGAAGAGTTCAAACGCCATCAAATAAAATAAAGAGCACATCAGCAGCAATAGACAGTACAATGGAAAATCAAGCAGAAAACAGGGATAAAACGCACACTGCACAAACAAAACATTTGCATGCCAAAATTATAGCTGACAAACCAGTGAACGGTCCAGATAGCCACAGACATAAGCAACTAGTAAGAATACAAGACACAAAATATAGGTTAACCCACACCTGCACAACAAAATACACAGAAAAACAAGAATACACACAATTCCAAGAAACTAAACTACAAATTCCACAAATGAAGCAGAAAAATCTCAGCATACAGCCATCTATGACATAGTATATCGTCCATCCACACCTAAACTAAGACACGACACATATAAAGCCATAATAAAGCATAAAAATTAGGGAGAAAGCCAAAATAAAGCATAAAAAATAGTTCTGACAAAAATCTCACTCTATTGATGAAATGTCTAATCTTCAAGAACCCAATAAAGCCTACACTAAACCCTAAAAACGCACCATCTCTAGAACCAACAATCAAGGAGACAAACAAAATTAAAAATTAACTGCAAATATAGCTGAAATAAAAATAGATCTAAAAACAATCTCACCATACGGCAATCAATAAAATGACTGTCTGAAAGAACCCAATCAAACATAAATTAGAACCACAAGCAAGTAATCCCAAAACACAATTAACCAATGATATACCCTTAAACCCTGGTGAAAACCCCACAAAAGCTACACAAATCTAAGAAACAAATCTCAATGGCTAGTTATTAATGACATGTTCAGTTTGCTAAATTCAAAATTTGACATGTTCATCTTGAAGAACCCTATCAATCCTAAGGTAGAACCCACAAGCAAGTAATCTAAAAGACTACAATCAAAAAAATACACTTACCAGAAGCGGAATTAGTGAAATTCCCATTAACGAAGCAGGAAAACAAAGGTCCAGGAACATAAATGTCTATAAATCTAGGAACAAATCTCATCGTATGGCCATAAATGGACATGTTCATCTTGAAGAACCCAATCAATTCTAAGCTATAACCCACAAGCAATCAATCTAAAAAACTATAATCAACGAAATATACTTACAAATTACTGAAAACCAAGGTCCAAAAACGTAAGTTTCTATAAATCTAGGAAATAAACCTCACCAGACAGCCCATCACTGCCATGTTCATCTTGAAGAACCCTATAAAACATAAGCTATAACCCACAAGCAATCAATCTAGACAACTATAATCAACGAAATATACTTACAAATTACTGAAAACAAAGGTCCAAAAAGTAAGTTTCTATAAATCTAGGAAACAAACCTCACCATACGGCCCATCACTGACATGTTCATCTTGAAGAACCCTATGAAACATAAGGTATAACCCACAAGCAATCATTGTTAAAAACTATAACCGCCATAATACACTTACCCAGAAACCAAACTAGCTAAAATCCACAGGCAATCAATCTAAAGAAAACTATAATCAACGAATACAGCCCAAAACCCAAATTAGTGAGAACCAACAAACAATCAATTTAAAAAAAAATTAGAATCAATGAAAGACACTTACCCATAAACCAAATTAGTGAAATGCCACAACCAAAAAAAAAAAAAAAGGAGTAAATATCTGTAAGAAAAAAACTCACCGTACGGCCATCAATGAAATTGTTCATCTTGAAAAACCCAATAAAACCTAATCTAGAACCCACAAACAATCAATCTATCGAAACTACAATCAATGAAATACGCTTACCCAGAAGCCAAATTAGCTAGAACCCACACACAGTCAATCTAAGAGAACTGCAATATGAAATACACTAACTCTTAACCAGATTAGTGAAAATCCCACAAACGACATAGAAAAACGAAGGTCTAAACACGTAAAATTCTAACAAATCTATGAAACAAACTTCACTGTACGAGAACCAAATCAAGCCTAAACCAGAACCCACAAGCAAGCAATCTTAGAAAACAATATTCAATGAAATACACTTACCCTAAAAAAAAAATTAGCCTAGAAGCCACAAACTATCAACCTTAAAAAACTACAATCAACAAAATACACTTACCCAGAACCCAAATTAGCTAGAACCCTCAAGCAATCAATCTTAAGAAAACTATAACCAGTATAATACACTTACCCAGAAACCAAATTAGCTAGAATCCACAAACAATCAACCTTAAAAAACTACAATCAAAAAAATATACCCACCACCCAAAGGCCAAATTAGCTAGAACCCAAAAGCAATTGATCTCAAAAAACAATATTAACATTAAAATACGCTTACCCAGTTACCCAGAACCCAAATTAGTGAAAACCCCACAAATAAATCAACCTAAAAAAGCTAAAATCAACAAATATACTTACCCAGAACCCAAATTAGTGAAAATCCCCAAAAAACAAACCTAAAAAAGCTAAAATCGACAAACACACTTACCCAGAACCCATATTAGCTAGAACCTACAAGCAATCAATCGAAAATCAACGAAATACAAGTATCCAGAAACCAAATAATAGTAAGAACCCACAAGAAATTAATCTCAAAGAGCAATAATACCCATTAAGATACGCTTACCCGGAACCAAATTAATGAAATGAGCAAAAAGGCAAATCTGTACAAATCTAAGAAACAAGACTCACCGTACGGCCATCAATAACATGTTCATCTTGAAGAACCCTATCAAGAACATTAGGATCTGCAAAAACAACAAACCCAAAGCCTCTAGGCTTCCCAGAAATCTTATCTCTCATGACAACAGTCTGCAAAACATCACCATAACCTTGAAAATATTCCTTCAACTTGTCCTCACTTGTTTCCCATGAAATCCCACCAATGAATAGCTTTCCTTGATCTGAATCCATTATTATTAGTAGTATTCGGTGTTTCGAAGCGCCGCCGACTTGGGATTTCAGAGAAAGAAAGAAAGAGGAGAGTGAATGAGAATAAGGGTTAACAAAAGGGCCTCACTATGTAGCGTACCATCATTTAACGGTCCAGATTTGATGTGATAAATGTCTTCGTGTTATTTGATGACTTGTACTAAGAGATTGTTTTTCGTTCTTTTAGGTGTGTCACTGTGTACGAATGTCAACAACAATAATAATATATCATTATATTTTCATAAAATAAAGATGTACTAATGTCACTGCTCTTGATATTTGCGAATAATTCCTTTTACATACTCTAAGTTATGTTTTCACATAAATTATATAAAATATATTATTATATAAATTAATTATATATTTATTATATTATTAAACATAACTTATATAAAATATATTATTATATAAATTAATTATATATTTATTATATTATTAATTTTTAAAATTATTTTTATATCATATTTAATATATACAAATGACCATGATACAGTACTCAAAATAAATTTAAAATACATATTGAGAATTGATACATAACTCAAGTAATATTTTAAATAAATACGAATATCTTGGATAAGAATTTACAACGCACTAGAACGCCCTTGTCGACTATCCTGTTACTTAGTCGTTATATATATAATGTCTCACGAGTTATGTATCACTCTCAAGTTATGCATTGCGATCCTCAGTATGGATTGCGACTAAAAAAATAATATATTTTATAATTTTTTAAAAAAAATAATGG
>JBDJHY010000078.1:5687780-5700803 GCA_039654485.1 Withania somnifera
AGCTGCCAATGTTTTGGCTTACTCCGATTCTCCGAAGACCGAAATTATAATATAGAGACCTAATTATAATTTATAACCATGATAAAAGAAGTCCAATATTTTAAGGCCCAAACTTAAAAAACCGAACCGAAATTGCAAAAACCGAACCAACCGAATTTATTTCGGTTCGGGTTAGGTTATTAGTTTCACGAAATAAAAAATCAAAAAATCGAACCGAAATTTAAAAAATCGAATCGAAAAACCGAACGCCCAACCCTACGTATAACTGCATAATATACTTCATTACTTATTTGTCACATTTATGTTTTATAGTTCCACATGTTTCTCTATAGGCTATTTTTCTGTCGTACTTTACACAAAGTCAAATATTTGCGCGATTATTTATGTTCCAATGAAAACACAGAATAATCTTCTTGCCAAAAGCTCAACATAGATGATTTAAGCTGCACGCCCGTCATAGTCTCTCTTACAGATAAAGAAGAAATTCCTGGGTCTTGTATACTGTTATAGTCGTTCTTTCATGTCCATAAATGAGTTTAAAACTCTAATGAACGTCGCACGCATCTCTGAGATTTGCACTCTTTCATCTCTGATATGCCACCAATCTGCAACAGCTGAGCTTTGCACTATTTTATCCCTTACCATTATCATTATCAGTGCTTGATTGTGCACACATTTGGTTGAGCATGTACTTCTACCATGTATTTGTTAGGTGCATTGTCAGTGTAAAGAATTTTTATACACATCAATTTTAGATCAACTTCAAGTGTTACCTAATAAAAGCAATTTTTTAAGGGAAATGAAAATGCTCAAAGATAGTACAAGTCTTCGACAAACTATACAAATACTTTCATGCAGATTGTTCACGTACTGGTGAAGGACAAACGAATGAAGTGGGATGCTAACAATAAATCTGGTGAGACCGCTCTTGACACTGCTGAGAAAGCGTGAAATTCAGAGATAGCAGCGATTTTAAAGGAACATGACATTCTGTCTGCGAAGAACATGAAGCTAGAATTACCAAGGCGTTCAGCCAAAGAACTGAAATAAACTGTTAGTGACATAAAACACGACGTTCACAATCAGCTAGAGCACACTTTCCAAACACAAAGAAGAGTGAAGAACATAGTGAAGAGGCTGAACAAAATGCACTTGGAAGGTCTCAAAAACGAAATAAATTCCACCACGGTCATTGCAGTTCTTATTGCTACTTTGCCTTTGTTGCTATACTTAATCTACCAGGCCAATATACCGATAACCCTAAGGATGTTCCTCCAGGATACTCAATAGAAGAAGGAAGGATTGCTCCTCAACCACCTTTTGCAATTTTCTTCATATTCGACTATCTTGCACTCTTCATATCATTAGCTATCGTGGTGGTTCAAACATCAATCGTGGTTGTTGAAAGACGAGCCAAAAAGCAAATGATGGCAATTATCAACAAGCTAATGTGGTTGGCTTGTGTATTTGTCTCCGTAGCATTTCTTGCACTATCATATATTATTGTAGGTAAAGAGGAAAGATGGATGGCAAGTGCAGTAACTTTTATGGGAACTTTTATCATGGACTCGACGCTAAGGACACTATGTGACTGGGTAGTTATGCATCGGATTGAGTCTTCGAATTTGAGAAGCCAACGCAAATCAGCTCGGAGTAGAAAGTCATTGTCACGATCCATATCTGTCATGTCGGAATCAGAGATCCCTGAAGATGAATACAAGAAACTATATGCTATATAATTCAGTTCCATGCCTCGGAATCTAGTTGTTAATCAATGCACATTCTTGAGTTATAATTTTTTTTTATCCTTACACTTCTAATTTTCAATGCAATAACTCTAGTTTTTATGTAGTATATGAGCAAGATAATTGAAGTGTAGGATTTTAGAATGATGAGCCTTTTACTGTACTGTTCCAAATGAAACACAGTGTAGTGAGTAAAATAGCAAGTGTAGAATTTTATGCTCTACTAAAGTTTTGGGCATTTTATGCTCTGTACAGATAATTGGTTTTCAAACTTTGTAACTCTGTTGTTGAAACTTTAACTTATGATACAAAACATTTCATAACATTTCTGTGACTAAGATTTTCTAATTTATGGCATTAAACATATCATAATATACGTGCAGTTAAAAGGTTAATCAATTTCAAATTTATAAGATTCTCATTCTTTTTTAAAGAGACTAAAAGAAAAGGTGTAACATAAACTGATATTATGAGATTAAAATAATTCATAAAATTAAGAAGCATTTTGTTCATGTGAGCAATATAAGTGAAATCAGGACTTGCCATAAGTCACCGAAAATCAAATTATCGAGTCGAATACGAAATTTTTGTTTTTGGGAATAAAATTTTAAAAATAAATAATCGATTTCGATATTTACCATGGTGTGAGACATCAATACCATTTGGTATTCAATAATATGGTATACATAATTATTGATTGTTTGCCACGTCGAATAATAATAATTATTTCATAACAAAACTTGAAATTAGCTTAATCCCATATGTGGTTATGGTATTAATTATTTCCAAGATTATTTTTTATTATTTATACTAAAATGATGAAATTGTTTCATATAAAAAATGGTATAAAATAATATTATGAGATATACCAACCCACAAAACATCCTTGTTCCCAACCCGAACCTTACTAAAGTTTAAAAAGTGATCTTGAAAGCGATTGATTTTAATATTTTATTCTTATAAAATGACTTTCACAAGAAATAGTCTTGATTATTTGGCCTGCTTAATCAATCTTTACTCATAAGGCATACTCAGAACATATGAACCTGCTTAATTGATCAATTTTTTTGTCATATAAGTAAAAGTTTGAGCATAAATATGTTACCTATCAAAAATAAATTCTAAATTTTGGCCTCACGACCAAGTTAATACATTTCAAGACGGTAAACATATTTAATAGATCATACATCCTGTCAGTTATATGTGATATAGGCCCATCAGTACAAGCCCATTATATCAAAATTAAAGACTATTTTCGAGCAAATAGAGAATTAGGGCACAGTAGCACACCATTTCTTACTGCATAAGAATAGCAGATCCATTGAACATCTGAAAATCCTTTTAGTCATCTGAATCTGATTATCACACCATTAAGGTTTGTCATTTACCCTCTTTTCTTCTTAATCTATTTTTACCTCTCTAGTTTTCTTGTTTGATCCTATCCTTCCGTGCATAATGCATAACCCAAGCTTAGTGCTCGGGCTGCCCTTTATTATTTGAAGATGCTACAAATTTAGCTAGATTTCCATTTTAGAAAAAAAAAAAAAAGATCTAGAGTTTTTCTTTTTGGGGTCAAGTAAATTTTTTTTGTTCAACCAAATGAGCATAATTACACAAACTAGACCTATTGGACTCAAGGACTAGATTAAGCAATAGAACTATAATAACTACTTAGCTCTACAAGGATTCCTGTCAACTAACAGATTGTTTTCTTTGGATGGTTGTTGCCCATGGTATTGTATTGTGTTTTTAGCTTATATGCAATTTTTGTTTTTATTGTTACTTTAATTCTGTTGTATCATATCCTTAAATGCATAGTTAGTTAAAGGCGAAAATTCTCATCTTTCATAAATTTTCGTATAATGATCGATTTGGTCTGATCACTTCTTTAACACCCTCCACCCCACCCCTTTTCTAAGTAGCTCTATCTCATACACTAGTTTTTTTAGGTTTATTCTTCAAATTGTTGGTGTGTGACATTATATAATAATGAAAAATGATATAGTCTATCCAAATGTTGTATTGATTAAAACAATACAGTACGGCACAATACAACACAGATACAATATATTATGAAATGATGTTTAACAGGCATTCAAACAGAATGTAAGCACATCCATGTAGGGTAGTCAAAGTGATTATCCAGCTAGCTTGTCTTTAGCTAGCTATATGTGGTTCCAAGGCAATTTCCTTCAAAATGATTGTACTCTTTCTCCTTTTTTGTTCAAATGTACAAAATGTTTGTTTCCATCCAGAGGTAATTGACAGTAGCAACTTATAAGAACCACAGAATGGTTTTCTTATGTCACCTGTTATTGTCTTATTCATAGCATTTGGTAGACATGAAATTTCTTCCTCCCGTAACTTCACTTGTCCTGCATGACTATCCAGTTCTGCAATCTGTGCATGACCCGTGTAGGCATAAGAACAATCGAACAATAGGTGAGAGATAGTCTTCTCAGTTTGAGCATTACGCTGAACACAATTTGGATCCCACCTGTATTCCCCATTTTGTAATTGTTTTTCCTGGATGACCGTTGTGTCCAGGCCACGTTTTGTGCGTCTCAATTAATTCCACGTGATACTTTCCACCTCCTACCACAACAGGTACTAGGTAACTTTATCCACCAAATCTAGGACAAATGAGAAGAAATCACCTAGTGTTTTTTGTCTTTGCTGGGATTTGAACTTAAGACCTCATGGTTCTCAACCCAGTTCATTGATCACTAGGCCATTACCTTGCATCTATAAACTGTGGATAGGGTCTTTGCAGAGCTATCCAGAGGATGAACTGATGTTTAGGTATAATCCCCTTCGCCATAGTAAGCTTCTTCCATGTAACTTTTGGAAATTGTGGAAGGAAGAAAGAACTTGTATGCTCTCTTGATGTTGAATCCAGAAGGATTTGAGAACTTGTCCAGTTCAGATAAACAAGTTGAACCAGCAGTCAACCAAAACCTTGCATAAAAAATTTTCCTAACGGAATAACTTGATTGTTTAGGATAGTGTATTAGATCATGTTTCTCCCTTTGATGTAGAAGGTATGAACCCATTGGACCTATAGTTTGTCCTCCTTTTTCACCACTCTTCATAGTAACTTGAAGATTGCTTCCTTGTTCCAGTAATAGAAGTGGAATATGTTTAAAAAAACTGTGGATTTAGGCTGGCACATAGTGTCCTAGGCCACAAAAACTCTCTTTGGATAATCACCCCTGTGTACGTAAGAAGTTCCTACAGATGCCTATCACCGGGTTAATGATCTTCTTGGGTAAAAGAAAAACCTGTGCCCAGTAGGTCTGCATTTCAAACAATTCGCTTTTGATTAACTGCACCCTTCCACTGTATGATAAAGATCTTGATGTCTAGCATCTCACCGTTGCAGCTATTTTGTTGTAACAAGTGGCATGCACGGACTAATAGATACTCCCTACGTCCTATTTTATGTGTTCTATTTTGACTGGGCGTGGAGTTTAAGAAATAAAGGAAAACTTTATAATGTTTACCAAATTGCCCTTTATTGAAAAAAGGGACTGCTATTTTTTTTAAATAAAAGGTGGGACCAATAAGAATAAAAAGAGTAATTGTGCCTTTAAAAAGCTACCAAATAAAATGGAAAGGGAGGTACAAATAGACGGAGGGAGTAGCTTAGCTTTTTAGAGGATAGAGGTACTGCTAAATATTTGAAAGACATGGTGCCCAAAGAAATCTGTGGCTCACTTTAAAATTTAATCT
The DNA here is from genome assembly GCA_039654485.1 of Withania somnifera. Taxonomy (NCBI): domain Eukaryota; kingdom Viridiplantae; phylum Streptophyta; class Magnoliopsida; order Solanales; family Solanaceae; genus Withania; species Withania somnifera. Next base: position 5,693,258 of record JBDJHY010000078.1, read on the forward strand.
CTAAATTCCTGATACCCCAGCCACATAGGAAGAACATTTATCCATGTTGGTTTTCAAACCAGATAGAGTGGAAAAATGGTCAAAGCTGGCCAACATGAGTTGAATTGAGATTTTTGTCAGCTCTACAATACATGAGCCAATCATCTGCAAAGCAGATGTGAACCAATTCCATCTTTTTGCACTTGTGGGGGTGGGGCGGGGAAGATACTTCTACGAAGATCATTAAAACCTTTGTGTAGTAAGTAGATTAAACTGGAATAATAATTGTAAAGTTGAGAATATTAAGGTTGGGAATAATTTCTGTGTGAAAATTTCAAGAATATATATGGTTATTACAAGGGCAATCTTTTTCCTACTTACCTGTCTAATTATTTTTTTTTCATGAATTGCAGCTGTGAGGAATGGGATTTGCAACTCCCCATAATATTTCTTAGTCGAATCAACTTATATACATACCAAAGTTTGATTTACCGGTACCAAATCGAACTTTGAAAGTTCAGTAGTTGACGTCTACTTCTAATTACCAATTACAGAATTACTGTACCAAGCTTTGGAAGTAGTGAAAGTTCACCCCTAACCCTAATTCCCTCCTTAATATCCACGAGCCAATAAATTCCACAAAATCTCAATGGCTTCCAAACTCTCTTCTCGTTTAGCTTCTCGTCTAGCTTCCCGTTTCCTTCGTTCCGCCGTTATCGGCGCTGCCATCACTACCTCCACCTCTCTCCCCAAATCTCACCCTCTGATTTCATTTCTCCACCACCAACTGCAACCCTTGGTATTTCCCCATTTCAATACCAACCAAACCGTTTTCACCCTCAGATCCTTCTCCACATTCTCCCGGCCCGCCCGATCCCATCGATCAGGCCGGACCGATATTGGAGCCAGAGCCCGGCAACTCCAAACCCGCCGTCTGTGGACCTATGCCATCACATTCAGCTGCATAGCAGGATTCATAATAATAGTCCTTAACCAATTCCAAGACCAACTTGTATTCTATGTAACCCCTACCGATGCTCTACAAAAACACGCTGAGAACCCTACGAAATCCAAATTTCGACTCGGTGGATTAGTACTAGAGAATAGTTTAACATCAATACCCAATTCCCCAGAAATGGAATTTGTGATCACTGATTTGATTACTGATATTTTGGTTAAGTATGAGGGTTCGTTACCCGATCTTTTCCGCGAAGGGCATTCCGTTGTAGCTGAAGGGTTTATAAAGCCATTTACAGAGGAGATGAAGAAGAAAGAGAATGGAATCTTGAGTGAGAAAAAGTTACAGGTAACTGAGAAGGCGAGAAGTGGGGATTGTTATTTTGCAGCTACTGAAGTGTTGGCTAAACACGATGAGAAGTATATGCCTCCTGAAGTTGCAGCTGCGCTTGAGAAGAATAAGCAGTTGCTTAGTCAGATGGAAGGGAATGAGAAAGGGATCGATGACGTACCACCAGCTACAGCACGGGCGTAAAGCTCAGCCAGTTCTAAAGTATGGTAAAAATTCTAATTGAATATTTTTTTTCCCAAAAATGGTGGAATTTTGTTAAATTCGAATTATGATTATACTATTGTTTTAGAATGAATTGATGGAAGTCAGGAAAGTGAATGGATATATAGTTGGTTTACCGAGGTTATATAATGAATTCTGTTGTCATCGATTTTATGTCATGTACTAACCCTGTGCAATGGGGTTTCAGTTTAGAAATTTTGAGATATTTGTGAATAAATGATGGTAATTTTATTATGACATCGGATGCGTGTAATTCTCCGTGTACACTCAATATAGAAGTCATTGTTGAAAGAAATAGAGAATAAATTACTTCCGAGTTTCTTGTCCATGTTTCTTTAATATTATGCAGCTTCATTAATTACTTTGAATCCCCTTATTGGTGACTCCAATTTTCATTTGTTGTGTCTTGGTACCCAGAATGTTTAACTTTTTGCTATTTTCTTACATGACTCTGTACATTCTACTTGCTTTTGGTGGTAACAACCATACAAGAAATCTCTTTCGCCGAAATATCACTAGAAGCATTGTGGTGGTTGGTGTTTTTATAAAGATCACATTACAGGAACAGCAATGAATGTGCAAAATTTTAAATGACATAGTTTGAAATCCTATGAAGTTTAAGACAGACAAACGCTTTTGAAACTTATGGTCTAAAACATGACAATAGCATTTGTGTGGCTATAAATTTTTTGAAACTTGTGATTTTAAACATTGCCATAACATTTAAATGATTATAAAGCTAATTTTTCTTAATTTAGAAGTGTGTCGTTTTTTATTAAACTGACTAAAAATGGAACTTTGTCGCACAAAATGGAATGTAACAGTGGGCGTGTAATTAACAGGCTCATTTAAGAAAGCCATAATGTGTACATAGTTATTAAAATCATGAACGCATAATCAAATTGGATTTTTTCTGTCAACATGAAACTTTAAATCCTTATGCTAAATTTAACAAGTCATGTTGTTATCATTGGTTTGAGTCTCTTGAAAATTGTAGGCTTAGTGTTAAACTCTTAGAATATTTTGCATCAATAATCATTTGCCATATCTGGCATGAGAATCGGAGTTTTGACAGCAACTGGCTCGTCCTTCAGTGGTCACGGAAACACTCTGCTCCAGTGTGCAGTGTTTCATCTTTTTAGGTGTAGGCCTAAAGTGATACCCACATCCCTGCCGCTTGGACTTGTGTATTAGCATTAAACAACTTTTATATTTAGGCTTAGTTTTGAATAGCAAAGGTAATTTAATCCGGAAGCAGATCAGGACATGGAGCAAATGGATAGAGTTCCTTAAGACGACATGTCTTCGTTTTAAATGCAGAAATAGGAAAAAGAAAGCCGCTACTTCTGTTTATAGTCTTCAAGCGAAGATGTGACAGTGGTAGATAGGAACCAAACTTTTCTAAACTCAATGCATGTAAAACTTGAGTTGTTGAACTACTGAATCCTTGTGAGATGTGACGTGCTTCGCATGGCATTTTTTGTAGATAGTCTGATGAGTTTCTTATTGGAAAAGCTGAATGTTATGAATTTTGATGGTTACTATTGCTACCATCTGTTTGGAAAAAGGGAAAACAAATGTTCTGTGACCCCTGCTATATTGTAATTTGATTGGAGTTGTCTGTCCACATGATATTCAACCCTACTCAAGCCCCTAGGCTTGGTTCTAGTGGCAAAGGTTGAGGGACTAGTGGCTTAGTTCGTACTTTGAGTCCCACACCATGCGAACTAAGCTTGCTATTTAAAAGGAAAAGGATAGACTAGTGCATTATCCCCGAGTTTCAATGGCTGTGAAAGGTCCTAAGGATCGGTCCTCGACAGATTTTCTAGTCATCAAATGCATTCAATCTCATTTTTTACCTTTATTTTCCCGAAACTCTTATTTTGGTGGGTAGAGTAAATTGAAATGGGATCAACTGATAGATCCAGAAGCTCCAAGAAAAATTCCGAAAGCTATTGCCACATGGTCTGCAATCACAACCAATCTTTATAGGTTGTCTCATATACGAACTTCTTTTCCCTTTCCTCCAGTTGTTTGCATTGCTTGAGGGTTAGGAGCATGAGATGAAACATTGATATGACATAAGTTATAAGTTGTAATTTTTAGATTATCTTGTTTTTTGTTATTTCGTTGTACTTTAATCAGAAAATATAATGATGAAGTATATTCTGCAGTTATATGGTATAGTCGCACGTTGAGTAACAAATACACTAAGGCAGGCTATACATCTTTAGCTTATGTGTCTAAAGTCTTTTTTCTTTCTTAAATTCTATTAGACTTATGAAGTTTTTATGATTTCACAGATGTAGGGAATGGGTTGCCTTCATGATCCTTTACAGCTGAGCCCAACGGAACAGGTTGCCTTAATGTGATCCTTTAAAGTTGAGCGCTAACATGGAGTAAAAGTGTTCCATCATAAAAGAAAGGAGCAAAATCAATGTATAAGGAATCCAAAGAGATAAAGATCATAAACAAGATAAACACAAGGAACAATCCAAGCAAAATGGGAGTCCTTTACAAGCAAGAGTTCTTATGAACTTTGACAAAGCATTATCCAAGAAAGGATTCTACAACTACATAGACTTAAGCATCCAAGCAAGATAGAATTCCTAGTCAAGCAAGAACTTTTAGTAAACTGAAAAGCTAAGAACGAGAATCTCTGTTGTAGTCAAATAGATTTTGGACTTATGAAACATGTGCAAGAAATAGGTTGTTACGACTCGTTCCTTTCAGCAGAGTCCTATCTACAATAGGATTCTTTAAAATGAAGGAATGGAATGCTAGATAGACAAGATCTCGAACTTTGTACACAGCATGAAGCTGATAGGAGTTTTTATATGATAAAGAGTCTATAATTGGATAGATCAAGAGAGCCCAAAAAAGAAGGGAGTCTTTATAGAGATAGAAGTTTGCATAATACCAAAAGTTTAAAGAGGCTAGGGGTGAATTTATTATCAGAAAATTATTTCACTTTTCTAGAAAAGTATTCTAAGAAAATTGAAAACATGTTCAAAATCCATTTTTTTTTCAAGAAAAGTAGAAAATCTGGTTTTTCAAAATTACATTATATTTGGAAAACTTCTAAAACTACTTTTCTAAATTTTTTTATTAAAATATACTTCAATTTTCCATTATTCTAAACTAGAAAATTATGTGCTTTTGAACGCATTTTCTGAATTTTTCATAATTTTCTTGAAATTTGAAAATTTAGAAAATTAGAGATGGAAAACTGAAAATATTTTTTTGTTAATGAACGCACCCTAGGAGTCTAGAAGAGATAAAGTTCAAAAAGCAAGATAAAGATATGAAAAGAGTCCAGGTAGCCAACAAGAGTCCCATAGAGGGAGAAGTCCATGCAACCAAGAAATTCTTGTGTGTCTAGAACTCTACTTACATAGGAGTATCTAGAAGAACTATAAATATAAATGGATCTCCATAATAAATTCTCATGCACTTATACTGAAAGAAAAAAGACAGAACATGAGCAAATAAGCAGGAATATTATTTGAAAGAGTTCTGCCCAGCTATCTAAGTGCAATAAATACAAAATTACCGGACTAAAGAACATGTTCCTTTATCAGATCACTTTGTTGTTCTTGATTTAGATACTTTGCATTGGAAAGGGAGAAAAGAAGTAAGGTATTTTGAAATCGAGTGAGTTCATTTCTGAGTGAAGTCTGCAATGTTCGAAGTGTAACTGATATATAAGTACCAGGTCGAAGAATTTGTTCCTTTGATAGAATACTTTAATCTTTGTTTAGATACTGTGTATTAGGAAGTTCATTGAGTTATAATTTATTGATTTTCTAGAATTGATGTTTAGGAAATAATATTCAGTTGAGTAAACTTCAATTTAAGGGAAACTTGAAGTAGGGTTTAATAGTCGAGAGTGATTGTTGAATGTTTAGGAATTAGAGCTAGTTCCTAGGATTGCAAGAGCCTTTAATTTGAGTATAGTCTATAGTCTCGAGTAATTATAGGGGCAAGGGACTAGGTGTAGTCTCTTATTTTAAGTTGCCAGAGTTGTAACATGAGTTTTATAAAAAATATCGATTCATTTATTTACTGTTTTATTTTTTATTAAATAGTAACTAAAAGGAACTGATACCTTTGACTTGTTTCTTTGAAATTGTAAGGGCGAATAACTCTTCAAATTCCGTACCTTATAAGACAAATAGTGAGTACAACGTATGGTTAAGAAATTACCTCTACACGACCTTTTCGTGTTGCAATATGCAGAGCCGTATTACCCTTTCCATTAATAATTGTTGCCAAAGAAGGATTTGATTGAATAAGCTCATTAACCACATCAACCCTTTTGCCTTTGACAGCCATATGAAGAGCTGTTTGTCCCTTTTTATCCCTCCAATTTAAAATCCCTTCTTCTATTCTTAAAAGTGCTTTCACAACTGCAACATGACCATTTCTTGCTGAAGAATGAAGCGATGTCTTCCCATTGTTCTTCGGTATGGTGGCTAAACTGTTATTAGTCTCCAAGAGAAAATTGACAACCTCAACATGGCCTTGTGCAGCTGCAGTGTGCAATGTTGTGGAATTTGAGTTATCAAATGTAACTGACAACTGAGGAAATGCCTCCAATAATACTTTCACCATTTTTGCAACAAAAATCCAACTTTTTAGTTTCTTGATCAAAACATCATTATACCAACAACTACTACAAGGTGGGATCGACTATATGAATCCTCATCTTTTCCCTTACGTTGTCATTCATAATTCATGATCATAAAAAATTAAGTTATTGTTAAAATACTCATAATGCAGGTATTGATCAATACTGTATCACTAGATGAACTAGAATCACAACTAAGGATAAACATAAGGGAAAGGGTCAAAAACACCCTTTTACTTTAAATAATTGACTAATTTTTTCCTCCATTCAAGTAAAAGAAAACGTTCTTCTGAGTTTAATGAGACTTATCTATGGTACTTGCATCTATGTCATATAAATCTAGACAGAATTTCAAGGTTGGTTCAAGATGGAACTTTAGGTTCATTAAAACTGGAGGCACTACCAACATGTGAATCCTGTTTAGAAGGAAAAACGACTAAGGGATTTTTCCCATCAAACAGAAATATAGCTAATGATAAGTTAGAGTTTATTCATTTTGATTTGTATGGTCCAATGAATGTGCAAGCTAGAGGCGGTGATGAGTATTTCATGACCTTCGTTAATGATTACTCAAAGTATGAATATATTTATTTGTTGCCCCACAAGTCTGAATGCTTTGAGAAATTCAAATAGTTTAAGACAGAAACGGAGAAACGCCATGAAAAATATATCAAATCATTGTGATCTAATCGTGGTGGAGCACATCTAACATGAAAACATCTGCGTAAATTGAAAAAATTCTAACTTGTAGCATGTTATGACATTTAAATTAGCGAAAACTTTACCTAAAGTAGTACTAAGCCCTTTATCACAAAAACCATAAAAATTTAAAAGTTCACCAATAATACTAACAATATAAGCACCCCTTTTTTTTCTGTACACAAGTTTCATAATCGATAATTTTTTTTTTTGCAAGTTCCAATTACAATCAACTCAATGTGCAGTAACAGTTAGAAAATCAAAATCATTCGGACTACAATCCATACCAGTGGTAATAGAAATTCTTTAATTAATTAATTAAGAATATTCACAAATTATTTAAAAACGTTGTTCATGAAATTAAATATCTATTTTTACCATACTTCTTGAAATACTTTCATAACTAGGATTAAATGTCTCCCTAATATATGTAACAAAATCTGGATGTCCTTCAAAACTAAAAGGCAAACTACAAAAAACAACTTTTTATCAAAATTTTCACAATCACAATCCCTGCTATAGGGTCGTTGTGAAAGCGGGTCAGCAGGGTTTGAATGGTTTAGTTCACTTTGAACCATATTTGACCCTGTATATGATGGTCGAGCACCACTAGTATACATAAAATGATCAAGAGAAGCTAAATATATTTGTCACTACCTTCAGTGGTTAGAGCTATTCGGGCTAGTTTATTTTAGTATTTGCGAGCT
>JBDJHY010000078.1:5701420-5715280 GCA_039654485.1 Withania somnifera
CTGATTCCGGCAGTTCTCTGTTCTGGTTATCAAGCATCTGTAGAATGGAAATCAGAGCACCCGAAGCTGCAATTTTTTGTTGACAATATTGGTGGCAGGACAACACCTTCAAAACAGAAAGGACACCTTTCAAAACCTCCATTCCAAGAAATGATTCCAAAAGTGCTAAAGTATCGTCATTCAAGTATGGCGAATAGGATTAGCATGAGGAAACAAACATAAGATTGAAAGAAGAGCTGACAAGTTGAGCTTGCATCATTAAAAGAAAAGTTCAAGCTGGAATAGTAAACATTCTAGTATCAAATTTAAATGTGGAAACATTCAAAATCTTCTGAAGACAAGATTCTGAAGCACATTAAGCTTAATGTCTGTTTGAGCTTAATGTACATTTTTTAAGTGCATAAGCTGGAGAAGATTTTGAAGCACATTAAACTCAATGTACTCCTAAGAAAGCTCAATGTACATTAAGCCCAAAATCCTGTGCTTCAAAATCTGGAGTACTAAACATTCAAAATCTTCTGGTTCAACTGCTTTTATTTGAATCACATTTTACTGAACATTCTAGTATCAAATTTATATTCTGAACCAGAATGCTTCCCAAAGGCCTTAACCAATTGGAAAACTGTACAAAAAAGAGGAGAACCAAGTTGGAACAAATTCATTCCACACTCTGGTAAGCCTTACCATAAAAAGGGTAGTTAGAACTTGGAACAAATTCATTCCGAACAAGATGCACTGGACCCGCAAGAAAGTGAACTGAGCCTGGTTAAAGAATTCAGGTCCATATCTTGAATGCTACACCAGATTGAACTTTATGAATACAGTCACTACTTCCTCTGAGATTGCATCAAAGTTTTTTAGTGTCTTAGCATACGACACAGGACCAGCGTCTGAAGATCCATGAGATAAATTGCGGAAGTCTATTTAGGAAGAAGTAGATTATGCAATGTGCTGCTCAAGCTAGCAATCGAATAGTGAGCGCTGCAGCCTTCCACCTTGATATTAGGTCCTTCATTGTGTGATTCTGTGTCAAAAATAAGTTAGCCAATTTCCTTCTAGTCGTTGAACATGTATCATTACCTTCGGCAAACCATTTCTGGATACTTAATCGTTCATATGCTTGTCCATACGCAATTACAACAGGATCATAGATCAATCTCAAAGATGACAACCATAACAACATACCTAGTGTTATTCCACAAGTGGGATCTTTGAAGGATGCTATATACACAACCTTACCCCTACCTTGTGAAGGTAGAGAGGCCGTCTCCAACAGACCCTCGGCTCAAAAAAACAAATATGCAAAGTAAATACAGTAGCGAAGAAGTTATGTTGAAAACAATGAAGAAGAGATCGGTAGCAACAACAAATGATATGATAACTGAAGTTAAAGAGACAATACGACAATCAAAGAACACGATAATAAGAGGGTAATAGTAACAATACTAAAAGGAAACTAGGTAACGCTCGACCTAATAACCCTCTATCTTGATCCTCCACCTTCATATTTTCCTATCTAGACTCAATAAGTTGTAGGTGAGCCATGTAGCATCTAATCATCTCAAAGACAAAGGACATTTGAACTCATCCGATGGTAGAGAGCTCCTCGGAATGTCCACTTCACCATCGTCAAGTCCACATCTCAAACGAGAGTCTTCATGGTGAAGAGAGCCATTCTCTGTTTCATCTGTCACAATTGATTTTCCATGCTTATTCAGGAGCTTCAGAAATAACAATAAGATCCTCCCTTTTGTTGTCTCACTCTCACCAACTCTATCCAGCAGTTCTTTTATGGATCTTTTCTCTATTAACAGAGCATTTAGAGATGTGATATGAAGCTTCCACATAGCAACTTGAATTACCTCAAAGGCATGCCCTTCAGCTGAATCAGTAGTACTTACATAACGATGAAGTAATTCCTTTAGAATCTTCCCTGCCTCCTCTTCAGATGGGCACAAGCTAAATATCGCACCCCTCGATTCAGCAACCAGCTGTGAAATCTGCAGCCAGTATCTTCCATTAAAGTGGATTGCCACAGGCCACCAAGCAAATATAGTAGAGAAAAGATAGGAAAAAACCATGGAAAAAGATGAAGCCTCATGGTGAAAGAAAGCAAAGTTATGAAGAACAAAACAAATGAAAAAAGGCACTCTGAATATGGAGAAATTAAATTCCATGTAACATAATGTTCAGCCAAATGAGCATTACCGACTTTGTCACTTCGTTGAAAAATCTATTAACTAGCATGCACCACAGGCTTGGATAAACACTTATAACTGAAACACATCAAATATATGAAGAAACAACAAAAATGAAAAACAAATGCAATATGGATATGGAGAAATTAAATTCCAACATTATAAGCAGCCAAATGAGTCACTTAGTTGAAAAACCTACTAACTAGTATGCACCACAGTGCTTGGATTAACACTAATAAATGAAACACATCAGGAATTATACAATCAAGACCACTGGAATAGAAAATATGCATAGATGAATCTCTCAAAAGAATGTTTTCAGACTGTCCTCTGCAGCCAGCAGGAACCATATTTTGCACCTGGCTTAAGCTTTGCTCAAGCAAGTTTCCTGATTTCTTACATCGTGAAAGCATAGCATCCCTGGAAACACAATACAGATTGTTGTTCAGTGAATGACGATAATGTTTAGAAGTATTACATTGGTCATGCATACACATAATTGCATAAACCGAAGAAATGTATTGGGAGTAGGAATGGCAATGATATGAATGTGCCTCTACAATCCCACATAGCCTTAGACTCCTACCTTGACTAGCCTAAGCTACTGGCCACCATGGAAACATAAACAAGCTAGCACTATGAAAAATAAGAGATTATACCAGCTTGTTACGTTTTATACTATTTCAACTAAGTTTCTGAGGAATGAGGTGTTTGTAGCAATATATAGGAGATTTATCAAACAAAAACAGTCAAGTCGAGACTGGTAGGCTTAGCTTGTTCCAGAATGCATACCAAGTATAGCTTACTAGATTCACTGTAGTGCTGATGCAGTGCCTTGGCTTTGTCAATTTCGGTGTTCAACTGGCAAAGTGCCTCTCTTCCGGAAGAGCCTCCAGGACAGGCTGCTTCAATTCAGGAAGTAATACTGAAACTCTGGTTACAAACTGAATTAGTTCCACGCACATTAGATGATGCACCTTTCGTCACCATACCAACAGGAGATATTGTGTTGATCTAGAAAAGGATAATATAAGTTTTAAGGCTTAAAGCAAACGGCACCATGGTATGAGAGAAATGACCAGGAAATATCCAGGAATTGACAGATACACCACTGCATTAAAAATCTAACGTTTGACAGGTACACCGTTGCATTAAAAAGCTAACATTTCAACAACAAAAATTCCAGCCAGTAGAATTTTCAAAGAGGCAAGAACCTTTTGTTTATAATAATGTTTCAGTTCACTTGATGGAATTCTTAACTAGGACTACTTTTTCCTCCAAAATCATGGTGCCAGGCTAGCTTGCACGCACCTCGACTAATTTCATGGGGCATCTGCTATCTCCGCCAACAAAGTATCCTATAACTCTGTATACAAAGACTTGAAGAAATGTAAAAAATCACCTAACATTTTTGCTTCCGGGTATTGAACCTAAGACCTGATGTTTGTCAAGTGTCGACCCACTTCATTGACCACCAGGCACACGCTTGGTACCATTCTAACTAGGACAATTGAAATCTCCAATTAATGGAAAAAGCCTCTTCTTTTAAATATGTAATTAACCAGGAAAAGGGAATAATAACCACTTGTACTAAGAAAAGAGTAAGACAAAGCCTACTTAGAATAAGACCTCTTATAACACTAAGGGGTCGTTTGATAGGCATATAAAATAGTGCAGAATATGGTGTATTAGTAATGTTTGCATTAATAATGTTAGTACTAGTTATACTTGTATTAGTTATGCTAGATTTTTCTTATGTAGTGTTTGATTTGGTGTATTAACAATAACATACATTTCATAATTTCTAAAAAAGAAAATTGTTTACAAAAATACCCACCACAAATATGATGGAAAGGAAGTGTTAAAAGGTTTTGAGGGTCAACTGTGTCTTTAACCATACTAATGCAAGCAATAGAATCCATTGCATTATTAATACCACAGATTTCCATGTATCAGTTATACACACCTTAATACCAAATAGAGTGTATAATTAATGCAAACATTAAGTCATACATAAGTTGAAAAGGTGTAACAAACAAGGTACTAGAAATATATAAGCTAATGCATACGTTATTTTTTCTAATACACTCTTCAAAATTCTAGAGAGAAAGAGAGGAGTTTATTATTATATACCTTATAAGCATGATGAGATGGTGGTGCACTAACGTCAGCAGCATCAATCCACATGATAATTTCTGGTAAAAAGAGCAGAAAACTAAGTTTCAAATTTAACATAGGAAGTGAAAACAGTGTACAAAGAAATACAAAGGCTTAGGGACCAAAAAAAGGAAAAGTCTGGTACACTAAAGCTCCTGCTATACGCACAATCGAACTATAACGCTTTACCACACACAGCTTCACCTTGCATTTTGGGAAGAGGCTGTTTTCACGGCTTAAACCGGTGACCTGTGGCAGGAAGTTTACCAGTTAGTCCAGGGAGCAATGGTTCTCAGCTACAAATCAAATACAACTTTACTATGATTTTGTTCATTTTTCGGATACATAACCATGTCTCCATCCACAACAAGCTTTCCAAAGCTAACATTTCAAGGATTAAAAAAAATAGACTACAACAAAATGACTATCAAATATAGAGTTTTTTAAGAAGTCAGAATTTTCCATTGTTTTCAAGACTAATCTGACAAGAATTTCAAGAACTCTTACCCAGAGGAGAAAAATACAGAGCCCCTTTTTTGCTCACAGTTCAAAACTGAGGCTAACTCCACATTTTAGAACTCATAAAATTCCTACAAACATTCCAAAACTTGGAGTTGAAATTGAGATTTTATTTATTTTTTTAAAAAAAATATGCAACTTTTCTCCTAGCAGTCAAAGGTAAGTCATTTCATCATTCACTGGGTGGTCAAGAACAGAAACTCCACAATAAACAAACACATTAATTTGCATTTTGCTATATAAATTATAAAACACTCAGCTTACCTTAATGAGCCTTCACGAGTGCAAAAAGAAAAACACTACCACAAAAGGCCAAAATTTCATTTGGTACTAAACCATTATAAAAACAAATAAGAAAATTAAAATGTACTCTAAAAATTGAATAGGTTAAATTATATAGTCCGTTTTTAACATATTTCAACATAAATAATTTTAAATGGATCTCATTTATTAATTTTGTTATTTTTGAATGAAGTAAGTGATGTTGAGATGATTGGGACGTGGGATTACGAGGGGCATTGATGCTCTAGCGTGGAGGTGTGAGAGCTCGACTATGAATAGTTTCAAATGTGGTAAAAATATATCAAAAAAATAATGTAGGAAGATAATTAGACATGACATGGAGGAATTAAACATGACCAGTAGAGGAAGGTTGTTAGGATAAAAGGATAGTAGGTAAGCTAGTATTTTAGTAGATAAATGTGTTTTATTTTAATTATTGTGCTAGGAGTCTTGTATTTCTTTTTTTAGCGAAGTGTATTGGGTCGATTTGATTGTTTATAGCATTGTGTGGTGGTAATATTATTTTTGGTACTTTTTATTTTTTTTTTTGTACTGTCTGTTGATGTTTATTATGTTTTTTTTTATTATTATTTTTATCTTATGCCGAAGGTTTATCGAAAACTAGCTTTCCGTCTCATATTTGATGTGGTGATACAAACTGAGTACGCTCTACCTTCCTCGAATCACACTTTATAAAAATATACCGAGTTTGTTATTGTTACTTTAATCCCGCTCAAATTTAGTTTAATTCATTCATTTGATACTCTATTTTAGGCCACGAGTGTTAATCAAGTACAACAGCCAGCAACGGAGTCAGCTTGGTAGAGCCCAATAATTTTAACCCAAATTCTTGGACGGATTCAATTCATCCTAAACCAATATATTCTACATGGACCTAAATTTATATGTAAAAAATATTCAATTGCAATAACTATTAAATATAAAGCAATAATTTTAAAAGTATTAGTGAATTCAGTGCTAAGAACTTTAAGGAGTTATTTACTGTGATAGATAAAGAAAAATAATTCTAAGATAAATTTTTAGTCATTTTTAATCTGGTGTTTGATTACAAAGCTTGAAATAACTTATTCAGTATAGATAATCAATACTGGGAAAAGTTATCATGCCTTTTTTTCAATCTTGTCTTTGGTTGAATAATATTTTTAGATAAATTATTTAAGGATAAAATAGTTAAATTATTAAAAATACTCCCTCAAACTTTTTTAAATGTCACTAATACAAAAAACTAAATAAGATAAAAGATGTTTTTATACGTAATCAACTTATTCTAAGAAAACATAAAATTTATATTATTTTTTAATGTAATAATACCAAAATAATTAATCCCAACATAACAAATATTGATATAAATAATCCCGTCATAACTTACAATCATACATAATTCTTAAAGAATGAATTTGTAAGATTTTAATTTAAAATTTACCACACTCAAATTCTATAGTTATCTTAGAATTATTATTTAATATATATAAATAATTTATTTAGAATTAAAAAAATGACTCTGAAAATTCAAAATTAAAAATCTAATGTTGCAATTATTTTGATTACATATACAAATGCAAGAATAAATACCTCTGGAAATTGACGTCCCGGTATAACTTATACTATATTAATTTATTAGATCCACCAACTCCTTACCCATAACAATAAAATAATGAGATTATAAATATAAATAATTATTCACTGACATAAAATTTACATTCTTGAGATATAATAATATATAATTTTTATGTATTTAGGTAAAGACTCTAATTATATTTCATCTTCCTTCCTTCCTTTTAATTTTGTTTTGCAAGATTAGAGTATGTATATAAAACTGATTAATCATTAATTTATGATGGTTTTATAAAACTTCTTATTAGGTAATAACAGCTAACAACGCACAAGTTATTCTTTAATGTAATAGGGAAAGTTAATTAATACTATTGAATGTCTATTTTTTGTGATTTATACTAAGCCGAAATTGTAGTGGTTCACTGATTAGATTTTGGCTAGAAAGGGGTGAGATGGCTTTCAGTTGTTGTCTATAGAGTTATAAAAGATTGTATATAAGTGCTCCGATCCTCAAATAAATTCTAATGGAATATATGATCTTTATTTTTATATATATAAGTTTGGGTGCTGTAGTCTTTATTTTTATATAATAGTTTTCAGTTGTATATAATATAAAATACTTGAAATATAAATAAGTTGAAGCTTTTATAGAACTGATGTAATAAATTTATATGTTGAATTCAGTAAGAAAATATGTACAGTTGTATATTCTGAACTTGTATTTAATAGATGTGTTAATTATTTTATCATACATATACAACTAAAATATGGATGTTACAAATATTACTTAAAACATATATAAATAAATAATATCTATTGGCATTAAGCTTTAATTGTATATGAAAAAAGACTTAGAAAAATTTAGAAAAAAAGACCAAAACTCCACTGAATACAATAAAGTTCGCAAGCACAAGCCTCTAAGAGTAATATCGATACAAGATATAAGCGAAAAAGTAACAAAGATGCCACCGAATACAAGATCATCCCAAGAAATGAAATTCAGCCTCTTAACAGTAATATGGATACAATCATAAGTATATGTGTAACTCCATAGAAAAAAATAAAAACCAACTAAAATATTTATGAAAACAATAAAAAAATAAAATGGGGATTGGATACTTATTTCCTCGTCAAACTGATAAAGAACACTAACAAAATGATTAAAATATTAAATAAAATATCATTTGAGATTTTATACATATACTTATAGCGTTCCTTCATTATTAAACAGACTCAGCAACTTGAAAGCCATTGCCTTTCCTTTGCTATTCCCATTGGAACATATAGTGACGAGATGAGAAAACACCCGTTCATCTGTGTGGATGATCAGCTGACAGTACTGAATGCGTTGAGAACACAAAGAGAGAAGAAGAGCCACTGCGTGCTCTTGATCCTCGAGACTGTCACTCTCGAGTAGTTTCACAACTGAATGAATGCATCCATCGGTCTCAGCTACGGCAGCTGTAGCATCTTCATTGATGCACAATTTTTTCAAAATAATAAGCGTGTCTCTTGCTAGAGCTTTATCTTCAAGACAAGGGATCAACTTGGGAATGAATTCTGAAGTTGTAATAAAGGAAACAATTCTGCTGTTTTGGGAAAAGTTACATAATATTGTGATGGCTGATTCCTGCAGTTCTCTGTTCTGGTCATCAAGCATCTCTAGAATGGGAGTTAGAGCACCCAAAGCCACAATTTGTTGTTGACAATATTGGTGGTAGGACAACACTTTCAAAACCGAAAGGGCTTCTTTGGAAACCTCTGTTCCAAGAAATGATACCAAAAGTGCATAAGTATCATCATTCAAATATGGCAAACTGCTCCTGATACAAAAGAACCCATGCAGGATTAGTGTGAGGAAATAAGAACAAGATTGAAGGAGCAAGAGAACCCATAGAGTAAAACAAAACAGGAGACAAGTTGAACTTGCATCAATAAACATTAAGCAAGACTTCTTTTTATTTTGAAGTATGCTAAGCTGGACTTACATTCTAGTGTCATATTTAAATGCTTCTGAAAAGCCTTAACCAATTGGAACAAGTTCATTCCACAATCTAGTAATCCTTACCTTAAAAGGGATAGTTAGAACATAGAACCAATTTCACAAAAACTAATAATACAAGAGTGCTCACGCACGCACATACACACACACAGAGAGGGGGGGAGCAACGTGGAGTAAAGGTTTACCTGCATTTCTGCAAAACTGCTGACAATGATAGACATCCCAGTACTTGGGCATTTAGATCATTTAAATCACGTGCATCTTTCAGAAATCTAATCACTGCTGGAACAAAATCCTCAGATGATATCCAATTGCAAGCTTGATCGTTATATTTGAAAATGTTACTAATTTTTCCGACCAAGATGCATTGTGACCCCCAGGAAAGTGAACTGAGCCCGGTCAAAGGATTCAGGTCCATATCTTGAATGCCTACACCAGACTGAACTTTGTGAATACTGTCATTGCTTTCCTCCGAGATTGCATCAAAGTTGTTTACTGTCTTAGCATAGGATGCAGGACCAGCATCTGAAGATCCATGAGATATACTGCTGATGTCTATAGGAAAAGGTAGATTATTCACTGAGATGCTCGAGCTAGCGATCGAATTAGAACGAGATTCCAATAAGTGAGCCCTTGTAGCTTCCATGCTGGGGTCAGGAACCCTGACTCCATGTGTTGAGCTCCACCTTGATACTATGTCCTTCATTGTGTGATTCGGGGTCAAATATAAGTTAGCCAATTTCCTTCTAGTCGTTGGACATGTATCATTACCTTCAGCAAACCATTTCTGGATCCAAAATCTTTCATATGTTTGTCCAGATGCAATCACAACAGGATCATACATCAATTTCAAAGACAAAGGACATTTAAACTCATCCAGTGGTAGAGAGCTCCTCCGAACTTCCACTTCAGCATCGTCAAGACAACATCTCAAACGAGAGTTCGCTTCAGAAAATGGGTAGGAGTCTTCCTGCTCAAGAGAGCCATTTTCTGTTTGCTTTGTCACAATTGATATTCCATGCTGAATAAGGAGCTTCCGAAATATCAGTAAGATCTTCCTTTTTGATGGATGACCCTCACCAACTCCACCGAGCAGCTTTTCTATGGATGTCATCTCTACAAAGAGAGCTCCGAGAGATGTGATATTAAGCTTCCACATAGCAATTTGAATTGCCTCGAAGACATGATCTTCAGCTGAATCTGTTGTATTTACATACCGATGAAGTAATTGCTTTATAACCTTCCCCGCCTCCTCTTCAGATGTGCTCAAGCTGAATATTGCCCCCCTCAGTTCAGCAATCAGTTGTGAAATCTGCAGCCGGTATTTTTCATTAAAGTGGATCACCACCAAGCAAATATAGTAGGAAAAAACCATGGAGAAACACGATGAAGCCTCTTGGTGAAAGAAAGCAAAGATATGAAGAAACAGCATAAATGAAAAAATGCACTGCAGACATGGAGAAACTAAATTCCATGTAACATAATGTACAACCAAATGAGCATTTGTCATTTAGTTGAAAAATCTACTAACTGGCATGCACCAGGAGTAAACACTTACAACTGAAATACATCAGGAACTATACAATCAACACCACCGGAGTAGAAAATATGTATAGATGAATCTCTCAAAGAAATGTTTTCTGACTGACCTTTAGAGCATGCAATACTGGAAACATATTTTGCACCTGGCTTAAGCTTCGCTCAAGAATTTTCCTTGATCTAACACATTGTGAAAGTATAGAAGCTCCTGTTAGTGCCTGAAAACACAATACAAATTGTTGTTCAGTGAATGAAGACAATAGATATAGAGTATCATCATAGTTCATTCATAATGTTTAGAAGTATTATATCGGTATCATATATACACATAATTGTATAAACCGAAGAACTGAATGCGCCTCTACCATCCCACCCATCCCATATAGTTGTACATTCTCTTCCTTGAACTAGCTTAAGTACCAGCCTCCACGGAAACATAAGGAAGACCACATCAAGAAAAACCCCATGCATATTGATCTAGAATGGAAATTCCACCAGATTGTTAAGGTCTGTACCAGTTTAACTGATTAAGTTTCTAAGCAATGGGGCCAATCTACCATTGAGTGGGAGATATAGTTGGCTGCACACGAAGTATAGCTTGCTTGGTAGATCTCCCATTATTTTTTGAGATACATTTCATAAAAACAGTTACGTATAGATTATATGGGAGATAATTTAACAGAAACACTTAAATAAAACTGGTAGTCTTAGCTTGTTCCAGAATGCATACCAAGTATAGCTTACTAGATTCACTGCAGTTCTGACGCAGTGCCCTGGCTTTGTAAATTTCATTCTTCAACCAGCAAAGTACCTCTCTTCCGGAAGAGCATTTATAACAGGCTGCTTCAATTTCAGGAAGTAAAGCTGACACTCGAACTACAAACTGACTTAGTTCCATGCATATTTGATGATGCACCTGTTGTCATCATAACCAACAAGAGATACTCAGTTAGTTTGGAAAAGAGAAATAAAGTTTAAAGCTTAAAGCAAACGGCACCATTATATTGGAGAAATAACAAGGAAATATCTAGGAAATAACTGATACATCATTGCATTTAGAAAACTAACAACTTTTCAACGATATAAATCCCAGCCAGCAGGATTTTCCAAAGAGGCAAGAGCCTAATAATTTTTCAGTTCCCTTCATGGAATTCTAACTAGGATTAATTTTTTTTTTGACAACCGTGGTGTTCAGATCAACTTGCATGCACCTTGACTAGTTGTATGAGGGACCCGCTATCTCCATCAACATAGCTACCGTGTAACTATCTCCACCAAGGCTCTGGAAATTGAACCTGAGACCTCACAGTTCTCAATGCACTTCATTGACCACAAAGGCATACTGTTAGGTGTCATTCTAACTAGGACTATTGAAATTTCCAGTTACTGGAAAAAGCCTCTTCTTTTAACTATGTGGTTAACCAAGAAAAGGGATTAATAGACACTTGTACTAAGACAAGAGTATGACAAGCCTACTTTAGAGTAAGATCTCTCATAACACTAACAATTTGGGAGCAAAATCTTCTCCAAGGGGATGCAAATAAGGAACTATAACACAGAGAGAGAGAGAGGAGCTTAGTATTATATACCTTAATAGCATGATGAGACAGCGATGTCTCACTTACTTTTGCTGCATCAATCCACATGATAATTTCTGGTAAAAGACCAGACAATAAAGTGTCAACTTCAACATAGTACTAAATATGTTTTTGATCAGTTAAGATGGCAATACTAAACATTATCAACTATCAAGAGACACAAGAAAAAACAAAGGCCAAGGGATTAAGAAACCAAAAAGAGAAACGATTCTCAGCTACAATTCAAAAACAGAAGCTTAGGCTTAATATGATCATTATGTATCAGAGTGAAGTCATAGGTTCAATACCAAAATACATGCTGCAGTAGCCTTGAACTTATAAGAAGAATTAACCCGAATAGCTACCCATTCAACTTCATAATCTTAAAATAGCCATAATATACGTAAAATATGCCTATAACCATGTATAATTAGTGTATTCTGCTATTTCTATTTCTCAATTTATAATGATAGACAAATTTTTGGTAGTAAAAAAATCCTTCAAGTTAATTTTTTTTTTCTTTTTCCTATGTTCTTCAAATTAATCTAGAAAGAGAGGGACAATATAGACGAGAATTCTTGCCCAGGGGAGAAAAATACAGAACCCCTTCTCTGCTTAAGATGAAAAACAAACTTCAACACACTTCAAAACTGACCCCAACTTCAACACAGTTTGAGAACTCATAAAATTCCCAGAAAATTTTCATAGCATGGGGTTCAAAAAGAGATATCTTTTCTTAAAAAGATTCAATTTTTCTCCTCACAGTTCAAATATTATATAAGTATATTTCATGATTCACTTGGTGCCCCCAGAATCAAGAAACACGTGCAAGAACAGAAACCCCACAATCAAGAAACACATTAATTTGCATCTTCCTATATAAACAGTCAGCTTAGCTTTAAAGAGAGCACACACACAACTGAAAAGACTAGCACAACATGCCAAAATCACACAGAAAAAGACCTGGAGTGTCAATGTGATAAAGGCAGTAACTTTAAGATAGTGGAAGACTTGAGAGAACGAAACCAGTTGTAACATGAATATGAAAGGAACAAAAGTAGCAGACCGTCTTAAATGCTTGTGGGGGAACCAAAGGACTCCGTTTATTAAAAGGAGTCGACTTACAATCTAAAACACGACCTTAAAGGTAAAGGACGCAATCTTTGGCTAACAATATTGCTAGTAAATGAGTCATCTAAGATTTTGAGTATCTAAGATTGTGGGTGCTTCAAAGCTCATAAAGTATGTAATTATTATTGTTTTATGCGTGTTTTTAATTAAAAATTATATATATCTTTTTAATTTTATATTTTGATATAAGATTAATGGGTGCTCGAACATCCGTCGAATTTTATATAGATCCGTCTTGATAATATTTTCTTTTCATAAAACCCGCAACCTATATCCTTTGGGTGTACATCCATGTTACATTTGCTTTTGAGCGATAGTTTTAAATTATATGGGAGATGTAAATTGCATTTCGCATTAAGCCCATTCAATAAGATCTGGTGAAAGGAATCGGTCCCATATCTTCCATCCGAGAAATCACTCACCCAACTAACTCAAAATATTATATTTTTAATCTGGTATTGCTATATATTAATGCAAAAAAGAAAAAAAAGTCTTATTCGATATTGTGATATATCCATATTAAAGAATCGACTAGATTCAAATTCGTGTTAACTCTTCACGTTAGGAGTAAAATATTCTATACCAAAGTAATTTGTATCCAAAATTAGAATGTTTTTATTTAAGAATGAAACAACATTTATCACTCCATTCTTTTTTTGTTTATTGGCTATATACAAGTATTTATTATAAGACTTTTCAATAAATCATAATTAGAAAAAGAATGTATATTTTGTTATAATTAGAAATAATTTAATTTTAAAATTATTCTTTTAATAAAATTATTTACAGCCACATAAATATATAAGGATTATTTTCGATTACAAGTTATAAAAATCTTTTTTTTTTTTTTTTTAAAATACAATATCAAATCAAATTATAT
>JBDJHY010000078.1:5715380-5734925 GCA_039654485.1 Withania somnifera
TATATATACGTAATTAAGAGTATATAAGGTAGTTTAAATTAGTGAAGATAATTATAGTGGAGATGACTTTGGGACTGATAAATGCAAATCCAGTGGTTCATGCTAAGAAGGAAAGAATCGCTCGTAGCGATGATCCTCCTCATGCCGATGACGCTGTTGATCCTCTTGAAATTTATGATATCCTTTTCCTATATATCTTTTTCGTTTTCTTCAACTAAATCCGAGTTCATAGCTGAAATGGAAAAAATGAGTAAGAATTATGTTGATTGTCTTTTATTTATTAAAATTTGGTCTCTCAGTTCAAACGTTTCTGAATTTACTATGATCCTCTTTTTGCCGTTTCTTTTTTTTTTTTTTAATGCTTCAGCTAAACTGGAATTCATAGTTGACTTCGCTGAAAGTTTCTACTAGAAAAGTTGAGTAAGAAAAAAGAAGAAATTTAGCTATTTAGTTTTTTGTATGTTTGAATTTTTGTTTTTGATGATTACTGAGATTTGGAATTGTAATTTCTCATATTTCAAATGTTTGTGAATTTACTTGAAATTTATGCTATCTAATATCTGTAATTCACATTATATGATTATGGTTTGTAAATTTTTACTGGAAAAAGGAGCAGGAAACAAGTAAACCTGGAAGCTTCGAAGCGGACTTTAAAGAAATGGAAAAAAATATTTGCTGTTTCATTTAGTTAGTTGATTTAGTTCTTTTGTAATGTGAATTTACTTTGACTGAAGTTGCTGTGATCCTTGATTTAAAAATTGATACAATTTGTGAGGGATATAAGAGATCCGGAGCATCCATATTCTTTAGAGCAGCTGAGTGTACTCTCGGAGGAATCCATAACTGTTGATGAGAAGCTTGGATGCATTCTGTACGTTCAGTTGTGACCTTCCATGCTTATATTAACTTGTTTGTTATTTATCCCAAACATATTGCTTATTTATTCTTTGTCATAATACATAAACAGCCACACAAACTTAGCAGTAAAACTAGACACCTCAATTCGTCTTCACTCTGTCAGTTGAACACTCCAATTTATAAAGTGATCATCTTGACACCTCTAATATTTATGTGTCACGTTAGCATCGGGTTACCACGAGGTACAGTGCGAACAAGTTAAGTATTTAGTTGCCAGTTAAGACCAACTTGAGGTGTCTTGATGTGCATTCTCAATGTTGGAGTGCTTACTTGCTAGCTAAAACCAAGTTTGAGTGTCTCTTATGTATTATGCCTTATTTATTTTTTTTTGTTTCCAAAGAAAGGAGAAAAAGGGAGAAACATGAAATATTTTATACATATCTTGTTCAATTAACTGATTGCTGAGTCGTATAAGCTTGTAGTTCGTCTTATAAGTCATCTTCACTCTAGTCACCGTTGAAAATCTAGTGTATTTGTATTGGAGTCAGATTTTTCATGCTCTTGTTAGAATTCATGAACGGTTTTTCCGTAAAAATGAGTTAGGATTCTAACTTCATTGAGTTCACTATTTCCTTGTTGAGTTTCACCTCCCCAGTTTCACTCTAGCAATGTGATCTCATGTATTCTGAGTTATGCCTACTTTAGTTTGTGCTTTTTGGAATTTGAAATTGATAAATAAATTCAATTCTGAACAAATTTACCAGAATATACATCTTCTGTGCAAAGATTTCTTGTTTGTTCATGTGAAAAAAGTTACCTGGTTCACTAACTTGGTAGACGATATCCTAGATGCCTATGCAATTTCCTAGAACCTTTGTTAAACAAATATGCTTTTATGATAAGAAAATGTTGTCAATAAAGAAAAGATAACACAGAAGGACTCAACATACAAAATTGGAGTGAAATAGCTTTTAACTTTATAAACTCGACTCGTGCTTCAAAAGCTGTTTCTTTTCCTTCCTTTTCCAGCAAAATGTCCAGAATAGACAGATATGCTTGAGTTTTCTACCATGATTCTTGGCTATCTTTCACCTGTGAAAGAATTCAATGGGTACTATATAAGATATTTTGTTAAACTTTAATATTTCCAATTTGTTTGGCACTGTTTGCCTATTAGTCCATCCCAAAAAATTGATACTTTAAGCTTTCCATTTTACTCTCAATGAAAAGCTTGTCTAGCCACACCAATGCTACGACATATTCAAAACCACAAGTTTTGAAGTCTGCAAATTTTCTTAAACTGCGTGCTGAGTCAAAAATTATACCAAACAAACTGGAATAAATGGGTAATAAACAGCAAGTTACACATAATTTCTAACTCATGTTGCTTTTGCCCATTTTTGTGTACTTTAAAAAATTATTTGTAGGATTACTTTCACCCCAACCATCCAGCATTGTAGCATGGCAACTGTCATTGGCCTCTGTTTGAGAGAGAAGTTGAAGAATTGCTTCCCTCCAAATTTTAAGGTGGTGTTCCTTACCTCTGACGTGGATAAAATAAAGTCAAATTTGGTTTTTTCTGTTCACTGTATTCTATATTACCTAATTAATCTAAGTAAAAAATATCTAGTTTTAGACTTCTCTGAAACATATCACATATACTTATCGGAGGACACCTTATTTGAACGAGTAAAGGAATGTATGTATTCAAATGAACAGGGGTGAAGTGGTGTATGATATAACTAGGAAGAGCACACTGGTGTCCTTTTACTTTCAAGGAGCATCCTGCAATAACTGTTTGCAAGAATAACAAAGAAGGTGTAGTTTAAAAACTTTTATTCTCATTTATGTATATCAAAGTGTCACTTCCGTGATAAAGAATATATATTATAATTTTCCTTGTAAAATCTAAGAGTTTAGACGTTCCACATAACTTTTGTTGTATTTTCAGAATTGTGAACTACTATAGTTATGCTAACTTCCTTCAACATCAATTAGCTGACCTGAGCTGTAACTAAGAGTGTGTAATGATTTATCATGGGAACCTTATGAAAATTCTGAACTGTTAAATCCCCTTTTAAGTTTTGATCATTCAACATGATTTTATTTCGTATTTCTTAATTACTTATTAAATTCTTTTTTCTGATAGTTTGTTGGTTATAGACTTTTATTCTAATTTTTAAACTATAGTTTATATCTTAACAGAATTTGACATTTTTATCAGTTATCTCTAGTTGTAGTTTGTCATGTTTGAAATTGAATTATTCTTGATACTAAGTCTATACTTGAAGTGCTGACAGAAATCAGGTTGGATGATGTATGAGGTATCAGACCTTGAACTTTGATACCAAAGGATGATATAGTACCAGAGAGGAATAAATTAAACAGGGAGCCAGAAAGTGACGAGAGACTATCACCTTGCTCTTTTTGGGGTTTGTGTGGTGTGGTGTGGTGTGGGGGTGTGGTGGGGTGGGGTGGACAGGTCTATGATTAGGAGATCTACTCATAGAGTGCATCAAGTTTTCAAGTGGTCTAAACAAAGTATAAGATCTTATTTGTGGAACAGGAGTTCTGTGTAGTCAGTATTTCACATAGTAGGTACTCTCATCTCTAAATTCAAGATGAGGCCATTTTCTTTTAAATAATAGAAGTGATCTTATTGATAATTATTGATTTTGTTTTCTACGTCAATAGCTCCATCCAAACTATGTTCCCTGTATTCGATGAGCTCCTGGGTAGATAATTAAGATTGTGTAATCTAAATATGGACTTCTACAACAAGGTGCACTAATAAAGTGATTCATATCTCCACAGCTACTGTATTTGATTTTCACTAAAGAACTTACATTTTGCGGTGTTACAGGTGGATATAAAAGTGGCTCCTGGATCTCATGCGGATGAAGAGTCAGGTAGAGCTAATTCTAGAGTACCTAATTATAATTTCACTTGTATAGGAAATGAAACTTTTATTTGCTGCACAGATATAAGTCTTGGCTGAATTGGACTGTGATTAGCTTCACTGAATCATTAAACATGGATGCTTCCAATTTATATTATGATCTTATAATGGGAGTTGAGAAATCTTTTTAACGTTCACCTCTGAGTTGAAAACTATGACTAGTGACGACATAAAGGGAGGGTTATGGCAAGTGAACATGCAAAATGCATCTAGCATTAGTTCAATTCTGTCACCAAAGAAGATCATATGAGCTCTGTGTGCTCTATCGCATGCTGTTCTGGGACAAGCAAAATGTTGGAGCATCAGAAAGAAGTACTTATGTTTCCTGATGTATGTCAATGTAGCACTGAATAGGAATTCCTCTCTGGGCTTGAGAGCTTATATAATTGATTCAGCTTCGTAAGTAAGATCCTTCAATGTTAAGCGTTTCCGTTACCATTCTCTTGCAGTTAATAAGCAGTTGAATGATAAAGAACGGGTAGCTGCTGCTATGGAGAACCCAAATCTTCGCGAGCTTGTAGACGAGTGCCTCTATTCTAGTGAGCTTTAAAACAACTACGCCTTTCATATCCTAACAATTGTTCAGTAGGTCTATTTAATCTTTATCAAATGCCATCTGGACATGGATTTGTTCTACGAGATCCGGACATGCTGAAGCAAGGAGTAGTGATCAATCTGTTTGATAGTGCTGATTAACTTGAAGTGTTTGATCTGTGCACTTCTAGTATGTCTACTTGCAGTGTTCCTTGAGGCTGATGAAAGTAAGTTGCCATATAATGTTTGTAAAATTTGCTTAGTGAAAATGGTGCATGTTCTCTATGGGCAAAATTTGTATAATATGAGAATGCCTCAGAAGTTATCTAAATGTATTAGTTTAAGGAAAAAAAAAAGTTCTGTAATTGTAACATTTGCAAACAGTCTCCACTGTTCGGTACAGAACTTGTCCCAGGAAATTCATCATTCGCTATATGTTGACACGAATAAAGGTAGAAAATGGAAAGTATCACGGCCTATGAACTCTCTTACTGAGACAGGAGAATCCCAGTTGTGCTTCGGGTTTCCATTCCAATGGAAACCAATCATCATATTGATGATAAATCTCCTCGTGCTTTGCCATAAGAACTTGGAGTCCGTATCATGGTGAAGATAAGGTAAGACTCTGATTCTTGCTCAAAAAACAGACTGAACGCCTTCAAGTTATTGGCCTCGTCCAACCTGGCAGCCCTCTTTCAACATTGAACCTGGCACGTATATCCAAAATAAATAAATATTAGGAAACTTTTCAGGAAGGAGTTACAACATATTAAGGGATTTTTTTTAAGAAAATTAAGTTTTGCGGCTAAAGGCCATTTTATTAATAAATCAATCAAAGGACAAGTCCCAAAACAAAAGTACATAAAAAATGCAGAGACAAACAATGTTTGGGCCCAAGACAAAGACCCAACCCAAAACAATCCTATCTGGATACAAATAGGGGTCTTTATTAGACTTTCCTAAAAGGTGGTCCGACAGTCGTCGCCTCAGTCTCCTTCGCCGTTTTGGCATGTTGCCTCCTTGTTGCCTGAACGACTAGTTGAAGAAGATGTTGCTCTAGGTTCGATATGTAATCCCTATCCATGGTTTGATGTATCTTCTGTTGTCGACTTCACAGAATCAAGGTAAGAACTTATCAACTTTCCATTCCTTTCTTCTACGATGCTTTTCTGACCTTGTGATTTTGTCACGACCCCAAAGTCGAGTCATGATGACGTTTATCAGTTCATATGTAGATGAGCCTATTTCCTAGTCCGGAGCGGTAAGTAGTGGGTTGTGCCTCAGAACACATCAACCAAGAAGTTAAAGAAGGAGAGAAGAGTACAAAATCAAATACAATCAACGATGATCATAACCAAAATTGATAGCAGTAATACGGAAAGTACCTATATACACGACAAAGATAAACTGCTTCAAATAAAAAAGATAGAAGTTGTCTCCGACTACAAGCAGAGATAGACCTACTGTTGACGGAGAAGGGCTTCCCAAACGCTATGATCTCACTATTGAAAAGGTGTCATTTAAGTCTCTAAATTAAAAATGATGACAAGTTTTGACAGTCAAGGTCAAACTTATCTTTAAAACTTTACTAACTTAATTATGTACGCAATTAACATTTTCAAAATTACTAAGCTTTTTTAAAATACCAAAAAGCCCCAAATTTCAAAATTAAAACAACTTTCCCAAATTCAAAACAGTATACTTCTCTCTCGGTACTTTTGCTGTCAGAACTAACTTTCTCTCAATTTCTCTCACTTCTCCCAACGATCTATTGCAGTGTTTTAGGCGACCTCTGTTCCTTGTCGCTTTGTTTTTTTCCTCTCTTATAAGGTAATTTTTTTTAATCCATAAAGTTAGAATTTCGCATTTTGGTTAAAGAAGAGGAGGAGGAGGAGGAGGAGGAGGAGGAGGGGGATGGGGAGAGGGAGGGGGAGGATGAGAGGGAGGAGGTGGAGGCGGAGTGATTTTGTTGGTTCAATGACTTTATCGTTTGGAAAAAATGAAAAAAAATCCTAATTTGTGATATTTAATCTCTTAGCACCTTATATGATTGTTGTATATTGATGTCTTTTGTTTAGTAAAAGTAAAAACTTTGTTGTTCTTGTTCTTGAACATTGTTGTTAAAGTAGTGAAATTTTAATTTTTTTTGCGTACTATATTGCAACAGATTATTGGTTAATTGGACAAAATCAAACAATTGTTGGATTGTAGCATGCCTTATTTTTGTTATCATATTTTGTGTTGTTGCTAAATATAGTGAAATGGGTTCAAAAAGTTAGGATTTGAAAAATAACATAATGAAAACTTAAAGTTTTCTCTTGAAAGTTAAATTAGGATTAATGAAAGTTAAGTTGTGGTATTTGTTAACAATGATATGGTTGTATGTTTGTAAATAGTGCATGTCTATTAAGTGAAAGTATAACTTTTATTGTTGTTGTTCTTGTTCTTGGATATTGTTGTGAAAGTAGTGAAATTTTAAAATTTATTAAGTAATCTGTTGCAATAATTGATTGATTTGTTAGACAAACTCAAGCAGCTGTTGGAGCATATCTTTTTCTTGTTATTATATTTGTATTGTTGTTAAATGTAGTTAAACGGGTTCACAAGTAAGAATTTTAAAAATAATGTGTTTGGTTAAGTTAGGATCTTTTCTTGAAAATTAAGCTAGTGTTGATGATTTTATTATTTTCGGTTAATTTATTGCTTAAGATTTGTTTTTAATATATGATATTTGTTGAGAATTGATATGGTGGTATGTTTGTAAATTGTATATTTAGTGAAAGTACAATTTGTCTTGTTCTTGTTCATGAACATTGTTGTGAAAAACATGTTGAGATTTAGTATAACATCTTTTAGTAAACACTTATTATTATTTCTTGATGTTTTAATGAATTCATTAATGTAGTGAAGATATTGATTTTCTTTTAGTTTTGTTGCTATCCTATGTGATATAGGAGATTAGTTCTGTTAAAATGAAAAAATAAAAGAGTGTGATAAATGTATTTTAATCCTAAAAGATGTCTCATATATTGCAACATATTAATAATCTGTTGCAACTAATGACTCATAAATTGCAACAAATTACTCATCTGTTTCTCAATCATTTTGATTTTTTCCCAATAGATGACAAATCTATCGCAATAGATTAATCACTTGTTGAAAACAATCAAAATAGTGCTGAAATTGTTTTATGTCTCCCAACAGATGAGAAATCTGTTGCAATAGATAACTCATCCGATGGAATGGTATATTACTTTATTATATTTATTTAATCACCTAAATAATGCACAAATCAATTATAACTTTTTTTTAAATCTCTTATTTGTAGATAAAATATCTCCAATAAAAAAAGCATTATTCAAACATCACAAAGAAAGAACAAAATATCTAGAAAAAAATTAACCTCAAGATTACAATAACTTGTTGATGAAGCAGAATCCCTTTCTAACATAGATTCAGATATAAATCAAGGTAAAGAAGTAGTGGAAAATGAAAAGTATGAGCAAGTAGAAGACAAATTAAAAAGAAGTAAAGTTTTGTAAATACAAATGAAAGAGAGAAAAATGATGAAAAAGTTGAAAATAAAGAGGATGGATAGAAAGAAGATAGGAAAGAGACAGAGGAGGAAGTAGGTAAAGAGGAAAAAGATATAGAAGATCTTGAAGGAGAAAATGATGAAACAGAAAAAAATGTTGAAGAAAAAGATGGAGAAAAGTAAAAACTAATAGAGGAAGAAGACGAAGGAGAAAAAAAAATGGAGAAACAAGATGAAGGAGAGGAGGAAGTAAATAGTGACAGTGGAGGTGAAGAAAATGATATGCCATTAGTTCAAAGATTGAACAGATCAAATTATCGACATAATAGTAATGTTGTTATGTCTAGCTCTTCTGTTCCTAGTAACCCCCCTTCAGCCCTTGATGTCAAAATAGTCAAGTTTTTTGTTGAAGATGCCTATGGATAATCCTATAGAATTTACTGGTGATTTTGTGGTAAAATCAGGCATGGAATATTTTTTTATAAATGTAGAAAGCTTGTGAAAGAGCAAAAACAGGAGAATTTCTTTAGGGCTAATTATTTTGGGCTCTATCTTAATCTCCCTAAAGATAATAATGTAAGGTTTCAAATGGCTATAGTCTATGGACTTCTCAAATGGATAATAGTGTATAATGATAAGGAAAAGAAGGAGGGAAAGAATTGGAGAAAAAGGAGGAAAAAAATAGGATGAGATTTGGATTAACTACTATGGCATATTGGTTTGTTTTGGTATGAATGAATTTTCCATAATTACTAGGCTAATATGCCATCCTCCTTCTCATCAAGGAACCCTGCAGAACCAAGATATTTTCAATAGTTAGCAAAACAAATAAAGACAAAGACAAGTAAGCTGATGATGATGAGTTGGTCTTCACTATTGAAAAAACCTATAAAAATAATGATTTGTTTAAGATTTTGGAGTCCAAAAACATATCTAATAAACATAATGATTCATTGTGCTTAGTTTGGTTTGTGCATGCTATTTTATGGCCAAAGACACTAATCAAGTCATATCATCTAGCTTGATAAATTCACTAAGTGTAATTCATTCAACAACTATCCAGGGGGTTATGAAAGATACATGTTGACTGCCAAATATCTATTGCAAGAGTTGACGCCTAAGACCATCAACTTATATGATTTTTTTTGTGCTTTCATGGTAAATTTTTTTTTCTTTTTACTGTTTCATTTTATTTTACTGAATAAGTATTTTAATTTATTTTTGATATAATTTTTTTAGGCTTTTGGGCATTTAAAGTCATTCCTCATCTCCGGCAGCAAGTCAACGACCTCACAGATAAGGTTTCTCATCCAAGAATCATTAGATAGTTGAATGCAAGAAAATAAAAAAGGCAATATTGTTGAACTTTTTATCCCCTTAATGATTTAATAAGTAGTCTTCTTTTATATTAATTAATTTTATTTAATTATTATCTACAAAATCTAACAAATTAGTCATCTGTTACAATAGATTAATCATATGTTGCAATAGATGGATAATCTATTGGATTCATCTTCTGCCTAAATTCAAAAGCAGAAGCTGAATCCAACAGATTAGTAATTTATCACAATAAATTCTTGATCTGTTGCAATAAATGACTAATCTGTTCGATTCAACTTCTGCCTTAGGCCAAAAAACAGAAGGTGAATCCAACAAATTAATGATCTGTTGTAATAAATTTCTTATCTTTTGCAACAAGATTAATGATTAATCTGTTGCAACAAATGACTAAATATTGGAATCTTCTTCTGGATTGAGGTAAAAGTTGAATCCAACACATTAGTCATCTGTTACAGAAATTTATTAATTTATAATTGATATTATTTTTTATTTTATAGGCACCACTATAATATAACTCAATTTTTTTTATAGATTATGTATCCATAAATTGTCCCTACTGAGTTCGAGTTGCAGACGTCATTCTTTGTTACTCTAGGGCTTGTAAAAACTTTAGCTGGCCCTATAATTGATATGGTTAGAGAGGAATTGGATAGGGCAACAACCATCAAAAGGGAAGCCCTCAGAGTTGGATTGACGGTGAGGATGTTTTTGGGGTTGTTGGCGAGGATGCTAATGTTGTTAGTAAAGATGCTGGTGTTCTTGAAAAGGTTGTGGATGCTGGTATTGTTCGTAAGGCTACTATTATTGTAGTTTTGGTAGTAGTGGTATTTTTTTTGTGATTATGGTGGTGCCCGTGATGATTTGGACGAGTATCGTAGTGTTAGTGTTCATATTAAATGAAGTGGTGGTGTTGGTGGATTTGGTGAGTGGATTTATTGGAAGACAAATCAACTATTGATGCTGACACATTCAAGGTGTGTTATTCTTCTTATCAATGCGATTCTTCAAAAAGAAAAAAGTCATGATGAATTGGTTAAAAGTATTGAGGCATTGACTGAAGTTGTACAAAATCTGGCATCTAAGAGGATGTAATAATATCGAAAATAGTATTTAAGCCATATACTCCAATACAACTCAAGGTGAAAAGGAGAAGAAGAGTAATTTCACAAGCAGTGTCAGCTGCTAAATCTAAAAGATATGCTACTCTATTTCTTCCTAATATTGGTCCACTGTAACAAAAACTTGTAAACCTCTACAAATTTATAAATGACACCAAGAGGAAGGAACTTGAGAAAATCATGAAAGCAAAAAAAAAAAAAAAAAAAATTAATCTAGTATTCAATGCATGTGTTTAAGCCAAATGAGTTTAGAACTATGGCTTGCATGACAGCATGGTGGCCGAACTCGGTAAATTTTCTAACCTTCAACATTACTTGTGTATATTTATATTACTCCAACATGTGTAAAAAATTATTACAAAAGATTGCACATCTGTTGCAATCTGTGTTGTAGTAGTTACAATGTGACACAAGCTGCAACAAATTCTTAATTTGTTGTAATAGATTAGGAATGTGTTGCAACATATGTGTCATTTATTTTAACTTTTTTAATATTTAAATGAAAAAATGACCAATTGTAGATTTTATTTTATTTTATTATGTTAATGAAATTATATTGTTTATGAGTATGGGACACATAAAATTCCCGGAGTACTATGCCTCTAGTGATAAGAGCTTAACTTCTTTAATAATTTCAGCAGAAGATATAAAAAATTGTATGATGAAACAACTCCGGATAGCCAATTTTGGAAAACTTATTCATCAATTTGAGTGGGATGATGACATGCTTGATTACCATAGAGGAAAAAGACCCAACTCAGGTGGCTGCCCATGGTTTGATGCTAAAAAAGTCTTAATCGTGATAAACTTAGAGGTGAAACATCTTATGACTCTTGAGATCTTGATTGAGGAGGGAGTTATAAATCTTTATGATTGCAACTTCTTTATATTTGAAGATTATGCATTCTTCAGTCATATTGAGAATGTTTTCGAAGTTGTCAAAGAAAAATGGCATGTTTAAACACTTGCCTGAAAATTTGCTCAACAAAAGATGGAGTTTTCATGGGAGGATTAAGGATCTTCCCCAAAATGCCATCAATGCTACTTGTGCTTCTTATTCTTTTGTATTTATTGATCGATACTAGTGTCAAAATTTCGGAAACACCATTGAATGATAGCACTGTAGCAAGAATGCATTGGCTATGGGTTGCTGGTGTAATGGACAAAGATTTGATGCCTTAAGAAGTTTGAATTTGGTGGTGTTGGATTGTTTTATTGAATTTGGTGATGTTGGGTCGATGGAACAAATGAGTAATTTTATTTCTATCTATCTTTATTATATGTATATACCTTCTATTGTATGATGAATATTGTCTTTCATCTTTATATCATTTATGTTGGTTTAATCATGTACAGTTTGTCTATGAATTTCAAAAAGATTACATAAAATTTTGAAACAGATCACAACAGATTGCATATTTGTTGTAACAAATTTCATATTTATTGAACAAAATAAAAATATTAGAAATTAAATACAATAAATTACATATTTATTGCAATAGATTATGTAATCTATTGGAAATAATAAAAAATATGTTGAATTAGTTCTAACAGATTATACATCTGTTGCAATAACAGCTTAATTTGTTGGAAAATACAAATATTGAACGACAGGTTGAAAATATTTTACAACAGATTGTGTAATCTGTTGATAAAAAACAAACATATGTTGGATTAATAACAAAAGATTATATATTTGTTGCAACAGATAGTGTTAGCTGTTGATAAAAATCAAACAATAGATTACATCTGTTGCAATAATAGCTTAATTTGTTGAAAAATACAAATGTTGAACGACAGATTGAAAATATTTTGCAACAGACTGTATAATCTGTTGATAAAAAATAAACATATGTTGGATTATAACAACAGATTGTATATCTGTTGCAACAGATAGTGTTAACTGTTGATAAAAACAAACAAATGCTAGATTAGTTACAACAGATTGCATATCTATTATAACAGATAGTAGAATTTGTTGGAAAAAATCAAACAGATGTTATATATATTGAAACAGATAGTGAAATTTGATTAAACATGAACATATTATTTGATGACCAAACCAAGGTTAAATATCATTATTGATCATTTAGCATGATTAA
Organism: Withania somnifera; assembly: GCA_039654485.1. NCBI lineage: Eukaryota > Viridiplantae > Streptophyta > Magnoliopsida > Solanales > Solanaceae > Withania > Withania somnifera. The sequence goes on from JBDJHY010000078.1 coordinate 5,727,828, forward strand.
ATGAAGTAGCTCATATCAACTTATCACTTAATTTATTACTACTAAACTTAGTTGATCATCTAAACAAGTGAATTACTAGCTAGCTCGTTAGGTGTTAAACATGGATATGTTATTTGATGACAAAGTCAAGGTTAAATAATATTATTGATCACTTAGCATGATTGAATGAAGTAATTCACATAAAATCTGTTTGATAACCTGCAGCAGAAGAATGAATTTGTTGTAACAAATTCATAATCTGTTGTAACAGATTTGTAATTTTCTTGGTTATCCCCAATAGATATTGTATCTTTAGCAACAAAATAGAGAATTTTTTGCAACATAGTTATAATATGTTGCAACAGATAGATAATTTATTTGATTATTCCTAATAGAAGTTGTATCTGTTGCAAAAGAATAATATATTTGTTGCAACAAATTTATAACTGGTTGCAAAAAATATATAATTATTTGATGTTTTTTTATTTTTTATATTAATTGATCACTAATTTAGAACTACTAGGCTTAATTGATCACCTATCATGATCAATACTAGCATATTCATTAGGTGTGAAACATGAACCAATTATTTGATGACTAAACATGGTTAAATAACATTGTTGATTACCTAGAATGGTTTAATGAAGTTGTTCACATCAACTTATCACTCAATTTAGTACTACTAGACTTAGTTGATCATCTAAATAACCGAATTACTAGCTAGTTTATTAGGTGTTAAACATAAGCATTTTATTTGATGACAAAACCAAGTTTAAATAACATTATTGATCACTTAGCATGATTTAATAAAGTAGTTCACATCAACTTAACACTCAATTTAGTACTACTAGACTTAGTTGATCATCTAAACAAGTGAATTAATAGTTAGTTCATTAGGTGTTAAACATGGACATATTATTTAAAGACTACACATAGTTAAATAACAATGTTGATCACTTAGTATGATTGAAAGAAGTAGTTCACATATAATCTATTTGATAACTCCTAATAGAAGAATGAATTTTTTGCAACAAATTCAGAATTTGTTGCAACAAATTTAGAATTTGTTGTAATAGATTTATAATCTGTTGGATTATTCCTGCAAAAAAACTCTATCTGTTGCAATAGAATAGGAAATTTCTTGCAACAGATTCATAACCTGTTGCAACAGATTTATTATCTGTTTGATTATCTCCAACAAATATTGTATCTGTTAATAGGAAGTTTGTTGCAACAAATTCATAACCTGTTACAACATATATATAATCTATTTTATTACTCTCAATATATGTTGTATTTGTTGTAATAGATTGAAAATCTATTTGAACTGAAGTATAATCTGTTTAATTTATTTTCGTGAGTTAATTAATCATTAACCATAAAAGTCAATTTTAAAAAAATACCACCAACAATATAAATATTACAAACATCACAGAGAAGAAAAATCAAAGTAAGTTTAACAACTATGGAGCAGTAAGGTCTGGACATGTGGTTCTTTTGTGGCCAAGAGATTTGCATCTAAAGCACTTAGTTTTTCTCTTTAAAAATAATTCTCCTATTCCACGCCTCCTTTTTGTTTGCCTTCTTTCTTGTTTAATTTTTTTTATCAATATATGGGGGAGGTATTTCTCTTTCTAAAATTTTCAAAGGAAACATTCAAAGAATTTTCTGGAGGGACGGGTTGAATTCTCCCATGGTATGCAATTGTGTATCTCTCCACTGTATAATATGAGGACGAATATTCATAAATATGCCTTCCAAAGTCTTCATTATACTTGACTCGTAAAGCTCTCATTGCAAGTGCACAAGGAGTTTTATCCAAGTTAAAAACTCTACATGTACAAGATTTTTCTTGCAGATCGACCATAGCAACTTCACTATGACCAGAGACCCTAAACTTATAGTTGAATTTTCATGAGTCAACAACTTATTCCTCAAGTTGATGAACTTCAATATTTTTCTTTTAAAATAAGAATCAAAGATGGTTGGTGAGCTGAAAAACTCCATTCAGCTCTCATGAAACTTTTCTGCAAACCTTCTATTTGTTTCATTAAATAGAGCAACAATGGAAAATTCTCTTTCAACGTCAAACATTGAATTGATTGACTCAACAATATTTGTAGTCATAATATTATACCTATACAAATGAATAAAGATTCTGTAAGACATGAATTTAAAATAAACTTAAATAACACACTAAAATTTATAATATTTTACCTATTTTCTAGGAATAATGTACTGCCCCATTTGTCGAATCCAATGTGTTCAAGATATTTGGCTTCTATGGGTACCATCTCTTATATGATTGAAATTGTCATTGAATTTATCTATATGGTAGGCTTTTTTGATTTATAAAAATTTGACAAAACCTTTAAATTGTGAAAATTATTTCGAATATTTTTTCTAAGGTGCCTCATACAATAACCATAATGAGTTGTAGGGTGGATAACTGAATCCATCTTTTGAATACCTGGATGCCTATCAGAAATTATGGACAATTCATCGGTATCATCTACAAAGCTTCTCATTTGTTCAAAAAATTATTTGTATGGCTCATATAACTCTTTGTATACAATACAAAACGCCATCGAAAAATATGTTTCTCTACATCCTACGCTACAACCAACAACAGATCTCCTTCATACTTGCTCCTCAAGAATGTCCCATCAACAGCTATGACTTTTCTCATTTGTGAAAATCAAGAATTCAAGATAAATAGGAGACAAAAGAGTACTTGAAGCTGTCCTATTCATCAACCTTCAATGCCATCTTACTCCCTGAATTTACGAATCAAAGTATATAACAGTATCTATCAAGCACTGCATACTCATGTGCATGTGTTCCCCTAACCAAGGACTTTACGATCTTCATGCCCTTATAAAGCTTCCGTTAACTTACCTTAATCCTAAATCTATACGGAGTTGCTTAGCCATGTCTTTTATAAATGGGACTTTACCCTCGGGAAATTTATCTTTAAAGTATGTTCCAATGACTTTAGCTGTGGCATGTAGATTATGGCTTATAATATGCTCCAAACCATATGTGTGATACTTCATATAGGTTCTAGTATAAAATATATCAGAACTTATGAGTTTCACAAACCTCAAGCAGTACTCACACTCTGGGTGTGCACATCTGAATTAATAAACAATGCTCAAGTTAATCACCTTCTTAAGTATAAGATCTTTTCTCAAGAAAGTCATTTTCAATGAGGTTGCCCATTCTTCCTTGTTCTTGAATGAATTTCCTTATATAAACTTGTTTCATCATCTGAACATAGGTGTTCGCATAGTGTACCCATTGTATTAAAAAATAACCACTGTATTGCTACCAACCATAGGCGTTGGTCTAGGTGTAGAAATTTGGTTATCCCCATATTCCAGCATATCTAATTCATTCTCACTTTGTCCAACATCAAGAATATTAATATCAATCCTATTCAATTCATCATTTAGAAAATCTTGTTGGCCTTATGATGAATTATGATTCTCTATCGACTTTTCAACCACGTACATCCTTAAAATAAGCCTAGCTTTATCACTCAAAATATATACGGAAACGATCTTGATCATTTATCTTAAAGGATAGAACCTTTGATTTTCAAAACTATTATACATGTAATTGATAACAAGATCTTTTGGTTGACAACTTAGTCCATAATAATTGATGATTGACTTCACAAAATCATCATAATCAACATCTCTTGAGAAATTCATCGTTATCATTTCTAATATGTCACCATGCTTAAACACTAAAAAAATCAATTGTTCTTCTTGATCTATTCACCATGATAATCAACTCCTATTGCTATTGAGTCCTCCATTAATAATACCTAAACATACATTATTTTAAAAAATTTAATTATAATAATATAGTAAATTGAGTTTTCAAAACATGAATCCAATAGATTACCTATTTGTTACAACAGATGGATCATTTATTACAACAGATGACATAAATGTTGCAAAGATAATGAATCTGTTGCATACATGTTCTTGTTCTAACACATCTGATAAAATAGATCACTAATCAGTTGAATGCATCTTACAGGGCTTGACAAAACCAAAAGCTATATCCAATAGATTATAACTTTGTTGCAACAGATAGGTAATCTGTTGCAACTGATAGGTAATCTGTTGGATGAATGGTTTGGCACTATTCTACTTGTAACATACATCCAATATATTAATTATCTATTATAATAGATAATGAATCTGTTGCAACAAATGACACACTTGTTGCAACTAAAAATGCTCACTAGACCGGAACGTTTTGGTACGACCTGGTCTGATATAAAATGGGACGGGACGGGACGGGATGAATTCTATTGGGTACGGGACAAGTTGAGATAGAAATTGATCCAATCTGTCCCGTTCCATCTCGGTCCGGTCTATTTTTTTAAATCTTTTTCTTTAAACTCCAACGGCTATAAACAACTATATAGCCATTTTTAGACCCCTCCCCTCCCAACCCCCCAACCCCTTACCTAATTGTTTTCTATATATAATTTGTTTTTTCACTCTTTTTCATCAAAATTTCTCATTAATAATTATTTATTTTTATTAATATTTTTTAATTGAAGATTAGAACCAAATTTGATGGATTTTGAGGAGCAATCTTCTTCAACTTTCGTCATCAAATTATTAACTTTTGATTATTTACTTCTGTTTTTGAGCAGGTGTTTGGCACAGTCATTCCACTCTCTAATCTTATTATTTTATTTTCACATTTATTATTTATTATTTATCATTTATTGTTGTATTTGCTAATTTAATTTTAATTTTACTATATTATGCATTACTCTAAAAAATTTCGAAAAGAAGAAAAGTAGTTCTAATATTTTTAAGAGGATGATAGGTTCTAGTTCATCTTCACAACCTAAAGTTCCTTTATTTAGATATAATACTAATGTAGATGAAACTTATTTTGCCTTTCTACGAAAGGTACCCATAGAAACTAATATTGATACTCTTCTAATTAATATCGAAACTTTTGAAAGAATGTACCAGAATTTTGAAGAAGATTTAGCTGAAGAAGTAAAAGTAGACGTAGAATAGGATTTAGATGAAACACCTATTAGTCCTACTACCGAAGCACCAATTCAGGCTCCAGATGAATTTGTGCTCGAGGTTCAAGCTAGTTCCCTACTGCTTCTTAAAGAAAAAAGGGGTAAGGCTCCCACAGGTGACCATATAATATTACCTGTCTGGCACTTTTGTATTTTGAATGACAAGAAAAACTCTTACTAGTTGTCGTCTTTATAAAAAAACTCGGGTCTATAAATTATTAGGTAGTGGAGGTTCAACGAGAAGGATGACTAGATATTTAGAATCAATGCATAAATGGGAGTGGCAGCAACATTTAGTTAGTCCTGATCCTTTTATATCTTCTAGCGGTATTTGAGCATCTTATAGAGGGTAAAATATGTCCAAAGTAAAATAAACCTTTTTAACCCCGCTGCCCTCTTTCACAACGACTTTATAGCAGGGATAGTGATCGTCAAAATTTTATCAAAATGATTGTTTATTCTGGTTTTCCTTTTAGTTTTGATGAACATTCTTTTTTCACTGAATATATTCGTGATACATTTATTCCTAGTTATAAAGGTATTTCATGAAGTATGATTAAAAAAGATATATTTAATTTGGACGAAAAACATTGTCAAATGATTTGTGAATATTTTGAATTAATGAATTGCAGAGTTTCTAAAACAACTAATATGAGTCATTGTCCTAATGGTTTTGATTATTTATTTTTTAGTGTACAATGAGTTGATTGTAATTGGAATCTACAAAAAATAGTTATCGTTTATAAATTTGTTAAGTAAAAAATCGGTGCTTATATTGCTAGTATGGTTGCAGAATTTTAGATTTTTATGAACTTTGTGATAAGGTGCTTAGTATTACACTAGATAATGCTTTTGCTAATTTAAATGAAATAAACTTATTAAGTGCTTAGTATTACACTAGATGTGCTGCACATATATTAAATTTGGTTGTGAACGATGGTATGAAATTATTTAAAAGTAATTGTGAAAAATTGATAATGTTAGCTTTTGGATTTTTCATATGTATAAAAGTAGCAGAATTAATCATTTTAAGAAACTTTGTGAGGTAGCAAGACTTCTCTATAGAAAAGTTCCCAAACATGTTAAAACTAGGTGGAATGTTTTTACGAAATGCTTGAAGTTGCATGTAAGTATAGAGAACCTATTACTATGCATTTTAGCGGACATACTTCTAATCTTGAATAAAATTAATGATGATAATTGGAAAAATATTAATGAACTTTTGTTGGCTTCCAAGAACACACGCAAGTACACGTGGTCTAGCAAGTAATATAGTGACTATTTTGAGCCAGATATCGAACCATCAAGGACTTGGAATTATGAATTAGTGTCATAAATGTCTCTTATAGGAAATTCAATATTTATGCAAGTATAGGTCACAATAGAGAATTTGGATTTTATATTATTCTAACTTTGACTAATGAATAAATGAGACTTGGGAAGAAGTAACAATTGTTGTTGATATAAACAACTATTTCAGGGCTATGAAATTACACACATTCGTATATGATCTCAATTTTTCATAAACATCATTATTTATCTAATTATTGATTTTGGGGGTTGAAGTTATGCATTAGGGATTTATGACTCCCCAATTGTTCCCTCATAAGAAAGAATAGTCCATACTATCCTCAATTCATAGAATTGAATATCGTTCAAGGACTTTATAGAAATTACGCCTAACTGTCACACTCATAAAGAATTCACATGCATGCACAAAGTGCCATATGGTTTCCCATTATGTACATCTCCACTAATTAAGAATGCTTGACTAGAATCAAATAGGACTTTAATGGGTTGTAATGAAGGCTAAGGAATGGGTAGGAAAACTTTATAATAGTAACTTAAAATTCCCTAAGAACTTTACACTTTTTACTTCCCAACAACCACTAATCCTTTACTTCTTTTTTATTAACCTTTATTTAAATATTTTTTTTCACTAACCAACTCAATTTTTTCAATAATGGCTATCTCAATTTATTTTTATTTTTTTTATTTTGAGCACTTTCTCTATTTATTTGTTTCTCTTAGCACTTTTGTTTCTTAGTGCT
>JBDJHY010000078.1:5735396-5746020 GCA_039654485.1 Withania somnifera
ATATATATATATATATTAAAAATATACTAAATATTTAAACATATTAAAAATATTATGTATTTTTACATGCTAATGAGGAACGATATATACAAGTAACAATATACCCAAAGGTATATACTATATTTTAACAATATATATTATATATTAAAGATATATTAGACATATTAATAATATACTACATATATATAGTTATATAGTTATATACTATCTATTAAAGACATATTGACAATATATACTAACGATACATACTATATATTAACTATATACACAAAATATACTATATATTAAAGATATATTAGACATATTAACAATGTATACTAATGATATATATTATATACTAACGACAGACACAAAACATACTATATATTAAAGATATATTAGACATATTAACATTATATATTAACGATATATACTATATATTAATGATATACACAAAATATACTATATATTAAAGATATATTAGACATATTATAAATGAATTATCATAAAACAAATTATAATTTGGCATCGGATTGGAGAAAAGTGTTAATTGAATGGGATAAAAGTGTTTTTTTGAAAAATTGGCTCGGCCAGACCACCTTACGGTCTGTTAGATCTCAAAAAAATATGCGAAATAAAAAAAGACGACTAAAACGGACATCGGAGTGCAAAATTATGACCATTTAAAGTTTCACCAATTTACAACTAGTTTTTTTCCTTAACTTAGATATATATTATATACTAAGGATATATTTTAAAACTAATGATATATACTAAACATGCTAAAGATAAATATTTATATTAAAAGTATATAGTAAATACTAACGGCCTATACTAAATATGTTAAAGATATATACTACATATTAAGAAAATATAAAACATATAAGAGATATATACGATATACTAAAGATATATTAAATATAATAAGAAAATATACTAGAGATATATACGATATACTAAAAATATATACTATAATATACTATATCTATTTTATTAAAAAAATATTTTTTTAAATTCAAACCGATCCGGATTGGTGAACCAGTCCAAATAACCCAACACGGACCTGACCGGACCGGACCCAAACCGGCCAGTCCCCACTATACCAAGACGGACCGATTTCCACCTAACCGATCCGATCCAAGGCTACTTGGAACGATTCAATCGGCCAATTCGATTCAAATAACACCCTTAATACGATAATTATTTATAGTGCAGGGAATCAGGAACTTATTTAATTAATATCGAGAACAAATTAATTACCCAGTCTACTAGGCTGTCCTCCACGATTTTATTAGTAGTATCCAAAGGTCGTCTTCCAGTTATGAGTTCCAATAGCATAACTCCAAATGAGAACACGTCTGATTTCTCTGTTAATTTGCCACTTGATGCGTATTCCGGAGCTAAGTAACTGTAAAATAACAAATTTATTAGTAACTACTATGACAATTTATTTGTAATTTTTTATGAAGGATTATGTAATAGATAAAATGACTTCTTCTACATTCTCTGTCTCATATTAGTTATCATTTTGCTAACCCAACTTTAAATTATTTACTTGGGAACCAACTAAAGTTGTATTTGGACATCAAATTCACTCGGAAAAATAGTTTACAAGAGTTTAAAATTTTTATTGAGTGAAAACTAATTACTTATTTTAATTCAAATGCACGAACATTCAAACTAGTAATATCAATGTTTTACTTGTTTAAATATTGAAGTTCAATATTTACAAACACTCAATGCCAAACAAATAATGCAACATTGAAATGAAAAATATTTGTAAATATTAAAGTTCAGTAAGGCTAAGGTTGTTCGAATTGCCTAACCCAAAAGTTCCCATGACACGAGTTGAGACATGAGTATTATTGTCTTCCGTAAGTTTAGCCAATCCAAAATCAGCCACCTGATAAATCATAAACATTATAGTAAATCCCAGTTCTTTTTTCTTTTATTGGCATGACCTAAAAGATCAAAAGAATAGAGACATATATAAATATATGACAATTATGAAATGTCTCGTTTTACCATGGCTTCATAATTGTTATCAAGTAAAATGTTTGCACCCTTGATGTCACGGTGGATAATCCGAGGATGACCTGCATATAAACACTTCTGTAGTTTTACTATTATAATAAATATAATTTTACTATTATTTAACATAATAAAAGATCATTTATAATATTACTGTGTGAAATTCAATTATTTTGCATAAGATTAACTTGAAACAAGACCGTAGAAAGAAAATTCCCATACAATCTTCATGGAGGTAAGCCAGTCCCTTGGCTGATCCCAAAGCAATTTTAAGCCTTAGTCCCCAATCCATGACAGGTACACCTTTACCTGCAACCGCACCACACCACACAATTTCAGTTTTCACACTTAATGGCTGAAAAATGTATTTCAGCAATCCAATTTCTTACCATATTTTAAACTTATTCTTATCAATTTATAGTTAAGTAATGCATTTTGTTTATTTTGGAGAAAGAGACTTTTTGAACACATCAAAACAATATTCAAAATAAGTCATCTTAAACATGGCATGTATGTCACCACAAAATATATATAGCATATCCTTAAAAGGAAAAAACAAAAAAAGATAATTTTCAAATACAAAAAAGTAATTTTTTTCGTATGAGAAGCTACAACATTATGCATATACAGCTGCATATATTCAATTCAACTATGTATATGGAGCTTGTCTAGTGTCTAGAAATAGCCACGAAACAATACATGGCTTCGAAACAAATCATGGCTACTAAAGTATTAAAAAACTAATTTGTAATTTTTGCTATAGTTGCTAGTAATTATAGTAGATTAATTAAATTGCTATGATTTCAGCACTGCAATACGATTATGCATACTTGATCATAAGTTTTGGCACCTGACCCGTATAAGTTACTATAGTAATAACAATATTTTGATTAATTATAATAAATTATTAAAATAAAATAAAATATTAGAGCTAAATAATATATAGATGAAGTGTGAACAATAAAGAAAGACCGTACAGTGAAGGTGGTGCTCCAAAGTTCCGTTGGGAACAAATTCATAGACCAACATGCGTTGTCCATCAGCAATGCAATATCCCACGAGGGAAACAAGATGCCTATGATGAACTCTGCTAATAATTTCAACTTCAGCTTGAAATTCTCGTTCGCCTTGTCCACTCCCGGACTTCAAACTCTTTACCGCGACAATGCTTCCATCAGACAAAACACCTTTGTGCACGAACCCGAACCCTCCTTGGCCTAACAAATTGGTTTGCGAAAATCCACCCGTGGCAGTTGCTAAGTCCGCATAAGTGAAGTGAATTTTCGAGAGCCCACCATAATTAGGGGATATTGGTGGGACTGTCCCTAGAGCTGCATGGCTTGAATAACCAGAGCTAAATTCACTGCTCGTATTCGCGGCCGGAGGTGGGGGCGGTGGGGCCCACTGTCGACCTCCTTCTTGAGGAGTTCTCACTACACCTGGTGGTGGAGCTAACGTAACAATGTTATCTGTATTAGGGTGAGGGCTACTTGAATAAGCTGCCGTACTGTAATAAGGATCACCACCTACACTAATGCCAACAACATGTAGTTGTTATTCACAACGAAAACGTCGTACTATACGATGTATTTCACTTACAGAAAAAAAGTACATTCAACATGTTGTGGCAAATGATCTGCTATTTTCTAGTACATATAATATGAAAACATCAATAAACCCCATATACAACAGATAATCTGAAGTAAATACAATAAAATCTCTCAACAACGGCATCATTTACATGAATATATTTTTTTTTTATTATAGGAAAATGTTTAGTATATTGAACATATAATATTTTATTACATGAAAAACTGGTTGAAAATAAATTAAATTCTATAGTGAAATGTTGTTATAAAAAAAGTTTTATAAAGATCTGACTTCATAGTTAAATGCTTTAGAAAAAAACAATGTAACATTCGTACAGCAGGATTTAATTTCGGAGATGAATCCAAAGACTTAGTTTTCAAGAATACGTGTATCTATATAAATGAAAGGTTGTTGCTTCAGTTGAATAAGTGCCTAGAACTATACATTCAAGGGCAATTACCTAACTAAAATATGAAAAAATTTGAAATGGGAGATTGAGCTAATAATTGACATACCTTTAGGTGGAATATGAGAAGGATCCACATAATATGGTTGTTTCTTCTTCTTTCTATTACATAATAGGCAGACGACGACAATGGAAAAAATCAATAGACCTATCACGGCTATTGCAGCTACAATTACCACATTTGAGGTGGACGATGAATTATCATGAGGTGGTGATGAATGATTTCCTCCTGAGGAACCAGGTGACTTATTCGATGGTGCATCACGTGAAGGTACAGGAGGAGGTAACGCCTTTTCAGTCGGAGATATAGATAATTGTGGATCAGAAATTGGAGGTGGTGGAGAGAATATAGGTGATGGAGGAGAATTAGGTTCATCAGGGGAGGTGCTTTTGGGAGGAGGGGCTTTTGTTTCCGTGGTTGGTGGTGATGATGATGAAAAGGAGGGTGGAGGTATTTGGGTAGGCTTGTCAGAAGGAGGAGAAGAATCGTTTGATTTTGGTGATGGTGGAGAATTGTTAGGTGCTGGCGAAAGATGAGATTCTATAGGAGGTGATTTTGCAGGAGAAGGAGAAACAAATTTTGTTGGGGGTGATTCGGGGGATGGAGGAGGAGGAGATGAATCAGATTTTGGTAGTGGTGATTTAGGAGATGGTGGTGGAGGAGAGTCAGATTTCGATGGCGGAGGCGTAGAAGAAGATGGTGGAGGAGAAAAAGAATGCGGAGGAGGAGAAGAGTCAGGAGGAGAAAGTGAAGGAGGAGGAGAAGATGACATCTGCGAAGAAGGAGAATCTGGAGAAGGAGTATTTTCCATGTTTATTGATGCTGAATTTCCGGCCAAGGTTGAGCATGATATCTACACGCAACTGCCGGGAAATCAACCTGCACCATTTAATTGTTTGTCTCCATAATTCCTCAATGCCCCTAATAGATTGCCATGTAAAGAAGAAAAAAGATTACCTTGCTGACATTAATGCGAAAGAAAAGTATGACAACTTCCTTATTAAAAGTTTACATGTGAAAATAACGAATTGAATTAAGTCAAGATCCTTCAAACATAACAATGCACATATTATATATGCATTAGGATCATTGAAGGTTTGCCATATTCATTCGTTGAATTATATAAAGTTGGTTATAGATTTTTTGTTGTATAGAAGTTAAAAAGGTAAATGAAAGACAAAAATACAAAACATATACCTGAATGAAGACCGAAAATGAAGGGTTCTCAAAACAAAAGATAGAGAGAGAAAATTTATTCGCATAACAATGTAATTTTTCCTTCGTAGGGAGAGAAAATTTATTGGCATAACAATGTGATTTTTCCTTCGTTAGTAGAGAATTTATTGGCATAACAATATGATTTTCCCTTCGTAGGGAGAAAGTCACCTTCTCTCTTTCCTCTAACTCAATTTTTTTGCTCTTAAACCCCTCTAATTTTGGAGAATGTGAGACTTTGTTCTATAATGACCTTACAATTGTCATTAATCTTTTAGTTAGACTAAAGTTATTTATTTGTAGCTCTAGTTTATCCTTACTCCTTGTTGAAATCGGCGTAAAATAATTGAAAAACAAACGATAAGGTAAGAATTAGTATTTGTCGAACAAAGAAAAATGATAAATACGTGTATTACAAGTTAGATATAACAAATACAATATTAGAATTTGTATTAATCTTCATAATTTACGTAGAATTTAATACTGGATTCTAATATTATGCCACTAATAATGATATTTGTACAAGAATAGCTATATTGTTTATACGAGATGAAATGTACGGCAAGAATTGTAGCAATACGTGGATAAATATTCTATAGATAAAATATCCTTGATTAAATTAGAGAATTCAACTATAACAATGTATGTATTATTATACAACGTCTAGCAATCCTAGGTGTTAAGTACTAATCATTTTATATGTAACAATTCCCGCAGTATTATCACTAATATCGTAAGCAATTTGATTATTAAATCCTACATAATAGACCGTGTTTACTATATTTTTAGGTACAATTGAATTTGTTCTTGAGTTAAGAGCACGCCTTATGATCGTAGCTTTGGATAAGTAGTAAACGTTTACAAGAAAATAACAATGTAATTGAAAGAGTAAATAAACTAAAAAGAGAGAGTTTAGGAGCAAATCTTAGCATAGTCGACCATTGGTTCTTATTAATTTGGGGAAAAAGAATGGTAGTTCCTGAGGAATTACAATGTAAACAATCAAGGGCATCTAAAGAATAGGATAATGTTTAAAGAATAAGTTAAAATATTCTATTGCTTAACGGGTAAGGATGAGCCAGAAACCGATAATTTATAATGGGAGACAGGTGCCTATTATAGAGTACCAAGGTTGTCTCCTATCCAATAAGAAATTACCATTTTCCTTGAGATCGTTGGGGTATACCCAATCCTTTGGCGTGTGTCAGATGTGGTGCTGTCGAGGAAAGTTGGCGCTCCTTAAAATTCCTAACATCTTATCCTTTCGTTTGTCCGATGGCATGCAGTCCCCATTTCATTCTGGTCTCGGACGCTTTTACCGTGTGTCCGGGTGTAAGTGTTAATAGTATTGGTGTCACTCCCAAGATGGTGGTATCATGGGTTGTCTTTACTTTCTCTGCCCCATGTGGTCCACTTGATTATAAATACACTAAGCTATTTTTTACCTCCATTTTTCGATTGGGCAAGCCTTATCCTAGTAAAAATGGAAAGAATTCTTAAAATGCCATTTTGTATTTTTCTTCCCTATTATTTCCCCTTTTTGAACCATCACATTACTTAAACTCGCAGTGCCTCCACCTTTCAACTCCAGTCCCACTTTACACACGTTCTTTAGAGAGAAGCCGATGATTCTCCTTGAAGGTTACACCACCGATTCGTATTTAATCAATGATTATACTTTTCTCATAGTGTCTATATATGTAGTCTGTCTTTCACAACAACTATCCCCTTACACCTTCGTTTTTTCCACTGTTAATTTTAAAAAAAAAAAAAGACTTTTCAAGAGTCATTGTCTATATAGTATTCCTTTTGCCGTTGTAGTCATACACACTCTCTGGTTCTCATCCTTTGGACACTGACGATTCACTCAGTGACTAAGAAAGAGGCAGATCCTCTCTTGTTCACTATGGAACACATAGTGCCGACGATAGTCAATACTGTTGATGATTTTGGAAGGCCCTAAAGAGAAGGGGAGGAACCTGGCTCGTCGAGGTAATTTTCTCTGAGATTTTCTTATCACATGCCCATTTCATTCATTTGGTATGATGGTGGTCCCTAAAATCTCGCATGGAAGTTCCTTATATCATGGAAAGGATTACCACCCTGAATATTGGTTTTACTTTTTTGTACATGTTATCGTTTGATTTGACTTGAGTGACCTGATAGACAATGTCAATATCTCAGTTTGCCACACTTTTGAACCAAGCATGGGGAAACTCAGTCCCAACCTTTGGAGAGTCTTGGACTTCCTTAGGATCTTGGTTAATTTTTATGGAGCAGATTTACCATCACGCATCTCTTTTTTATATTTTCTTCGAGGATATCCTGAGGGGGTTTAGTCATACTGGAGCTTCTCAACTCTTACTCAATTTTGGATAATCTGAGTGACTCCCTCTCCCACGATTTTTCTTCTTGCTTCATTGTTGTTTCCATTGAGGCATTGTTCAAGGTGTCACAAAAATTATCCTTGGAATGTTTTTTGCTATTTTTCGGCCTTTCATGTCTATCTTTATTACCCATTAATCGATACCTTATTCATTTTACCTTGAAATTACACAATGACGGCCAATGATGAATGTATTCCTTAATTTGTTTTGACCTTAATAGATTTTGAAGATTTTGTCACTCAATAAGACTAGATCTTGGTCTTCTTATTTCCTTCCTCGGTGATTCAACCCGTTCCACCGACACACTTAGTCACTACTAGAGCTTCCCTTCTCTCTCTTTCCTCTTTCTCGGTATTTTTATTTTCCTTCTATATAAGTTTTTAAAAGTGAGGATCTAACCCTATTTTCATCTGTAGTCCAGATTCTCTCATTTTTTAAGGAAACCGAGGTTCCTCATGGGTCTTAAACTACAAAGGTGAGTTAGGTTACCCAAGAAACTACTCAATAAATATAAGCCAGTTCGTGGCCCAATCCAGCCTTTACCCTATAAGAGGGAAAGGGCTTGACACAGAGGTGGAAATGCTAAGAGATTACAAGGAGTAGGTTTTTGGGCATCCCAGAAGTAAACCAAGAGGTAAAGGCAATCTAACGACCCATCTAATTTCTATTTTAATCCATCCATTACCGGCCCCGAGGACGCTCATAGGCCCTCTCTTAGTCCCTCATGTCGGCTACCTAGCGAGAGTCTTAATACAAGGGTTAGAGTTTCCCATAACCAAGAACCTCTAACTTTCTGGGAAAATTGTGCTAATTGCTACACACTTGTCGATTGCTCTCCAGAGATGATGGGCAATTCATCACAATTTCAGATAACTCACCTATCCATCCCTTTAGACGTAGATTTTCTTTCTAGACTACCAGTCTATTTTAACCCTTTAGTTTCACCTAATGACCAGGAGAGGATATATGCAGTTCCTCCGAATAATATGGCTAGTAAAAGAACCTATTTGTTAGCCCGAGTAAGCCAATATTTTCTTTTGCTTTGACCACCATCCACCTTCTTCCTCCTCACATTGTCTATATTTTTTCCACTTTCATCCTAGCCTCTTGACTTTGAAGAGTTTGAAGTGGTGGCAAAGGGAAAAATATTCTGAAATCATGTTGTGGTAATAGAATCGGATTTGAGCTTGTTACATAACCATTCCCTTGTGCAACAAAACTCTTATATTGACTACCTAAAGATTTAGATCAAAATGGATGAATGAGAGAGGAAGGACTTTCGTTGAATACCCAGGACAAGCTCTTAAACATTTAGAAGTTAGTCCAGGATCGAGCAATGAAATTAGAGATAAATGAAGAGTTACTTTGCTTTCGGGAAATTTCACATTGAACATCATAAGATGTCCTAAATTTTCACCACAAACTCTTCAAATGCGACCAGACCATCATGCCCCACTTTAGAGTTAGATCATGTGGGACTTCATCAACTTCAGGATAAAATACAGTTGCCCACGTCCACTATCTCGAGTGGAGGGGTCAAAAGTTCTGTCAAGATGGCAATCAAAACTCATCTTTCTAGGATCAAGGTCTTTGAGAAGGTGAAGTGTAACACCTTATATATGTCCAATGCTTACAACCAAACTTAGCTTGGAAAATAACTTATATTTTATTCCTAGGGGACTACGAAACTATTATGAACTCATGAAATATAGATCACGAGTCGTGCTGTTAACTCATGGGAAACCACTAGAAGTCTATCAAGTTAGCTTGCAGAGCCATGAATCATTGAAGGACTTTTGAAACAAGGACCAGGAGTCATGATATGACATTTGGTACCTTACTTAGAACCCAGCATAAAATCTTAGGGACCATGACTGATTGTAGGAGTTGTGGAACCCATTGTATGAGTCGTACTACTGGCTCGTATCAAACCCCAACAATATGTCACCCCAACCTTGTCACCATGAGCCCTTGTACGAGTTATGAAATGTTTTTCCATGAGTCATATTATTGATCATACAAAGTGGCTAGCAAGATGACATCTCATTTATGATACCACGACCCCGCTTCATAAGTTATGACTTTCATAGTACAACTTGTAAAGTGTGTTGTGGAAGGAATCTGACAGTCTGTAGTATATTTACTTAATTCCCAATCCTTATAACACCTAATCTCATTGTTTATCCTTTCTAAAAGAGGGATTAAAACACTTAGTTGAGAATTCACTCTTATTATTACATTAAATACTCAAAAAGCAGATACATAATTAGGCTCACAATTAAGGTTTTTATTTTTAAGTCTTAAGAACACAATTTTTATTCAAGATTTTAGCACAAAATCTGTAGTTGACATGTATGTGAGACTTTAATAAAGGTATCCTTTTACACTTTTGTTCGAAACCTCAGACTTTC
The DNA here is from genome assembly GCA_039654485.1 of Withania somnifera. Classification (NCBI taxonomy): domain Eukaryota; kingdom Viridiplantae; phylum Streptophyta; class Magnoliopsida; order Solanales; family Solanaceae; genus Withania; species Withania somnifera. Next base: position 5,745,477 of record JBDJHY010000078.1, read on the forward strand.
ATTATAATTTCTATGAATTTTGATTACAGATTTTACCCAATTGTGCTTTATGGTTTAAACTCAGTTTCCTGTGACATTATTATGCATATCAATTTTCCTAAATTGATATTCTTGTTTTCTTATCTTTAAATTTAGTAGTTAGATTCTCATGAAGTTTATGCATAATTTCCATGACTTTATTCACTATTACAATATTTTGAGTAAATTATACATGTTATTATAAATTTCAGGCTGTTTTAGTATAACTCAATATAATATGATCTTTTGATCACCTTACTCAGACAGTTAAGCATAAATAGTTCAGTATCATAGATAAACTCAGTAATTTCATTCAGTCCATGCAAAATTCTAGGGAACTAATTTGCATGATTTAATATGACATCCAGATATGTCACTTATATGTTGTGAGCTAACATGATTTCATTTATGGGAGTAGTGCCTAGCACCGAAAGGATCTGGGTTACTCACAAGTCAATACAAGATAATTCCTCTGTTCTAAAATTATATTTCCACCGTCGGTTTCAGTTGCATGTATTTCTTAGTT
>JBDJHY010000078.1:5773373-5787116 GCA_039654485.1 Withania somnifera
ATAGTTAGCTTGACAAAGTTGGGACTAATTTGAGGAGACCAAATTGATTAACAGGTCATAATCCATTTCAATCAGAAATTTCTTTAGTCAAAATTTAATTGGATCAAATAAAGGATCATTTTCCAATGAATCTAACATGGCCTTATCACCTTTTCTCCTTTATTTTATAAATTGTAATATAATTTTCTTAAATCTTACTTTTAAGTTTTAAATTCTTACAAATCTACATAGTTGTCAATCTTCAAACATGATTTTGTATGTCTGTTTCACATTGGACCTATGAATTATATTTGTCAAATCATTTTGACTCAATAGTTTAATGAGTAATTTCAAATTTAACTTATTAAAGCCTAGTCAACAAATTGGTCATCAATTGGTCCAATTCATTGAATCAAGTCGACAAATAAATCATAATTCAACCAATTTTACTTGGACGGTTTGGCGAGAATTGCGTTTGTCACTTCAAATTCAATTAAACTCTATCTTTATTGAATAGTACATATATATATATATAAAAGAAATTACACTCATTCTGAATCGCTTATTTTAAATTTTTTATATTAACCTATGTAGGTTTGGTTGCATGGCGGCTCAAATGAAGGCGTTGTTTGATTCAACTGGGCATTTGTGGAACGAGCAGAAGCTTGCTGGAAAACCTGCTGGGTTTTTTGTGAGTACAGGAAGTCAAGGAGGTGGACAAGAGACAACTGCGTATGCTCCCTTCACCCCATTTAATTTTTTGTCCACATTTATAGACTACTTTATCTGATTATAACAATAGTAATTATCACATATTTAGAGTGATTTTATAAATGGGTCTGAAAAAGATATGATTTATACAAATTTTTTTTTTATAAAATAGAAAAATTATTTCTGGTAGACTTTAGCTTTTTCTGACTATTTCGATTCAATATATCAAGATATTTGTTGGATAGAGAGATTGGATTTTATGGTTCCCACTGCTATCTTAGACTAATAATATAATAATAATTGAGATTGTAGTTAATATGTCCTAATATTTGCAATTTCTAACTATATGTATCAGATTTAGATAAAAGTTACTGATTTCATGTGACTTCATAATTGACCCTCTGTATCCGCCTCGTTTGTATGTTTGGCTTGAGTTTACAGTTATTCGGCTACAATCTTTGATTTATTTTTGTTTAATAATTTGATAAATCATTTCGGATTCAATCCATTAAGTTAATCTGTTAATGGTTCAAAATCTGACCTGTTTATACTTGGATGGTTGTGAAAAATGAGTTAAGCTTTGCCACCTCTTTGGAGGCGGAGCTAGAAATTCTTAGTTTTTATTTACTCGATTATGGATAACTTATATACTATAGAGTTTAATAAAAATCACATATGAAGCTAGGATAGGAGTTCTAGATCATAGAATAATGACTTCAAATGATAATTACTAGATTTTGAATCCTTTTTTTTTTTTTTTTCATATTTAATGATTTTTTAATCATATATATACAATGTGAGTAAAAATCACTAGGTTATCCGGGCTTCTAACTCCGCCTTTTGACCAAAATTATTGAGTTTTGTTGAGCGTGTAACTTTAAGATTGGCTCCTCCCTGGCATCTAATTATCTATATTTATTTGCAGTTGGACAACAATCACCCAGCTAGCACACCATGGAATGCTATTTGTTCCAATTGGCTACACTTTCGAAGCTGGCATGTTCGAGATGGACGCCATCCGAGGAGGTTCGCCATATGGTGCAGGAGTCTTTGCCGGAGATGGTTCGAGAGAAGCTACCGGAAAAGAGCTAGCGCTAGCAGAACATCAAGGAAAATATATGGCTACAATTGTCAAGAAGTTGGTTCATGGTTGATGAGGACAGTTCAACAAATGGTTCATACGCAACCCATTTAAACTTGGATGATTACTTAAGAAGGCTAGGCTAATCTTCTTTACAAACACTATGGATTGTCTATTGGCTTCTTTGCAATTTGAATATTAGTCCGTCCAACATCTGCTTATTTTAAAGATTATTCATCTGCGTTCATTTAGATTTTGTTTGGTTAGCTAATAAGCTAGCAAAATTGATTTACAAGTAGTTTCTGATAAATTTCAAAGTTGTTATAAATTAAAATCAGTCAAAAATCATAAGATAATCGTCCTAACTTATGATTTTTAAGCTTATAAGCACTTTTGAATTGATCAAGCATTTTGCAATGTTACCCTTAGTATTTTTCTATAATTTTCAAAATATCTTTCCTAAAACAAATGCTTAACTTACTCTTTACCCTTAGTATTTTTCTCTAATTCTCAAAATATCTTTCCTAAAACAAATGCTTAACTTACTCTTCACTCGTAATTGACATTCCTCTTCCTTTTTACGAGAGATATTTTTTAGATTTATATTTTTTTGCAAAAGAAATTAAGAATATTTTAGTCATTCTGATGGGTCGAAGAACAACTTAGCAGCATTTTTTTTCTTATCCAACATATCAACTTCCTATTCACAGTTAAAGTTAAAGGCTTGTGAAAATCGGTTCAATCGACAAATCGAAGCAACAAATATTAGTAAGTTATCTAAACTACCAATATATAAGTCAATTCAAAGCACAATCCTTACAAAAAGATTGAAATAAACAAAATGATAATTTGGAATGATAAAATCAAACTCCATATCGTATGAAACTGAACTAAAATGTAGGCGAATAATAATTGAAAACCCCAAAAGATCTAAAAGTCACTGGTACAAGCCTCTACTAAAATTAGACAACTAAAAAGTCTTAACATCAAAAAGTAAGAAAATGACATAGGGAAAAGATAGAGGAAAGCCAATAAATCCATAAATCAACCAGCAACTACGTCGAATCTGGAGGTGAGACCTTGAATTGCTACATGCACTACTAAAAAAGGTTAAAAAACAATGCATTCAAAAGCGATGGACTGCATCGCTCCAAAAAGCGACGGAATAATTGACGCAATCCGTCATTTATTTTATTTTTTATTTTTGGACAAAAGCAACGGAGAACATGATTTTATCTGTTGCTTTATTTTGCGGATATTTTTTTTCAAAATATTTATATATAATTTATTTTTATTTGTAACAAAAGCGACTGTCATTTACCACAATGTCCATCGCTTATTTTAATTTTTAATTTATTAAATAAACGACGAATGTGGTCACTTATGTCCGTTGTTCTTGGTCAATCCTAGTCAACTTATCAAAACTAAAAGCAATAGATTAAGCGATGTTGTTTGTCTCTTTTAGTTTTACATATAGACCCGATATCATGTCTTTTTTCTCATTTCTCACCTCACTTTTTCTCTTCTCACTTTCTCCTCTCTTTCTCTTATTCCAATTCCGATTCTCCCTATCATTTTCCGACCAGCGCCGCCACCGTACGCCATCACCACACTGGCTAACAACCCGTGCACTAGTCAAAATTTTATTTTTGAGGTTAGGAATTCAAATTTTATTTTATTTTGTAATTACACTTTAAGTACATTTGTAGGATTTCAAATTAGGAATTTTCTATTATATTGCTGGTTTTAATAGATTTTTGTAGGTGATTTAGTTATTTGTTGTTGGGTGTGGAATTAGATATGCTAATTTTATTATTTTTTGGTCAAAATTAGGGTTTGAATTGTTAAAGTAGTTTGGTGTGTTTGAATTGTTGAATTGTGATTTCAAACTGGCTAATGTTGCCATTATATTGTTAGTTTAGTTTAACTTATGGTTTGTTTTAGGTTAATCTTCTAAATTTGATTGCTTGTGAACTTGAGTTTAGTTGAATTTGGTGAATTTGAAGGTGATTACAAGTTAGCAAAATGTGAAGTTGGTTTTAGGGTAAAGTTAAACTTACTTAGCCAAAAATGTACAACTCATACTTAGCAAAATGTAAGTTAGTTCATAGTTAGCTTATGGACTTTAATGTTATTTTAGAGTTGAACTTGTGAAGTTGAGTACTTGTGAGCTTGAGTTTAGTTGAATTTTTTGAACATGAAGGTCATTACAAGTTAGAAAAATGTGAAGTTGATTTTAGCGTGAAGTGAGCTTACATATATAAAAATATACAAATCATACTTAGCCAAATGTAAGTTAGATCATCATTAGCTTGTGGACTTCAATATTGTTTTAGGTTGAACTTGTGAAGTTGAGTACTTGTCAACTTGAGTTTAGTTGAATTTGGTGAACTTGAAATTGATTACAAGGTAGAAAAAAGTGAATATGATTTTAGGGTGAACTTGTGATATTGAGTGATGTGAACTAGGGTTTAGTTAATTTTAGTAAAATTGAACATGGTTAGAAATTATTAGGCATAAACATTGAATTATTAATTAGTGACTTAAAATTATGAACTAAGTAGATAGCACAGTGACATGAAATTGTTAAGTATAAACTTAAAATTATTAAATAGTGACTTGAAATTGTTATGAATGAGTTAGTTGAACATATTACTTGCAATTATAATGAATCTAATAATAATTGTATGATTATATTTTTGTAGATGGATCATCATATGTAGATGTATGATAGGTCCTATGAAACTGGTGTAGGTGTCAAACCTGAATGTTATGAGGGTGTTAGATGTTTTATTGAGCATGCCATATCACTTGACCTCTTGCACAATCATAAGTTGGTTAGGTGTCCTTGTAGGTTATGTAACTATATGAAGTCTTTTTATACATACTATAATAACCCACGGTTCATTTTATTATTTTTGTGATTCTTTTGTAATTTGATGGGACTGATAGTTCAGTTCCATGATAGTTTTTTAGCTTGTCTCCTTTATATTTATAGCTTACTCAGGACTTATTCATCTTGTATGACCCCTAATCGCCTTTTCACCGACTCCATTAAGTTCAAAATGTCAAATACATAAAGATTTCATATATTTATGAAATGTCAAAACCGGACTCCGTTTCAACCCCAAGCCTTAATTTGAAAAAATAAAGTTGGCTGGGCTGGGAAGCATCATGATCGCGTGGGTGGTGGCCGCGATCCTTACACCGGTTTGTTTAGCAACATTATATAATCCCTTTCTTCTTCAATTTCAGTGGAGATTTCTCATTTTTCTCTGTAATTTTCTTCGAAATAAGCACTGGCTGGTATAAATTAAGGGTCCTAACCTGTAAAAACTCGTTGTGGTGATTCTACGATCAATTCTATCGTGTAATTGCTTGGTTTCTATTTAGCTATAAAGTTTTCTATATCATAAAAAAAATTTGGGCTTATTTCTTTATTTTCTATCGTTAATTTGAGCCCTACTTTGTACATAGGATGTATGAGTTGTTCTCTACATAATGGTATACAAATATTTCATTTTTCAAGTTATTAGGATTTATGGACCTATTTTCAGTTTGGATTTTGGCCTCGCTATTTATATAAAAATATGGGTCTTGTTTTACCCTCCCGACTCACGGATTTTGTTTTTGATAGACTCGTGCAACCGAGCTCGTTCGTGATTCTTTACTTCTTTTAGCACAACTTTAAGGTTTTTGTCGGTGCCAGGCAGGCTATGGTCTACTTTCTTAAGATTAGACATTAGTTTAGTATATGTATAATAAAGTGCCAACTCGTGGATAAGATTACTAGTTGGAACCCCACTATGATTATTATTCTGGTTTATTGCCTACTTAGCTGACTTGTAACTTAGTAACTTATCCTGGGGCTGTTGCCCTAACCACGTGTTCAATGCTAACTCTGGAACATAGTATGATTGGGGGAGGAGTATAACCTTTAGGGCATATTGTTTATACGCTAACTCTAGAATGTGGTGGGGATTATACTAGTTGTTAGAGCTTAATAGTTATCCCCTGGTTTATGCTAGTGTTTTAGAAACGATCTAGGTAGGCTGATTGTTCTGTGTTTACCTGAGGTGTTGCGTATGATTAGAATGTGTGTGGTCACTTGGCTATTAATAGCTGGATACATCTTTGCTGGATAGTTAGCAGCTCTATGTAATGATATTGCATCCTAGCCCGGTGCGATCCTTGGAGTGAGTTGTATTGGACTAAGTTGTGAGCTCTATGTTTTCCCCTATATGGGTATATACTTAGTCTTTAACCAGTGCCCTTTAGGAAGTTTTGCATTGTTGGTGCAATTACTCCTGGCTAGGGATAGTAGTTGGGCTAAGAGAGGGTGTACCTAATGACTAGGGTTTGGCAGCGATTCTATGGATGCAGTTAGCAATCATAGACTAGTTTAGCCTATTGATTGATTATGTGTTATAAGCATGCATTAATAGTTTTAAAAGATAATTTATTTTGATAGAGTAATAAAAGAAACTAATTTCTTATATATTATATGTATCTATGACTTTGGTAGCAATATGGAGCTATTTTCTTGCACTACCTGATTTATTTTCTCACTAACACTCTGATTTTTGGGTATTGCCTACATGGAAGTGGCTGGACTTTACTGCAGTCCTGATTCACCTATTTGGCTGGACTTGAGTTCCACAGAGATATGATATACGGGTTGAGCCTGAGTTTTGGGCATTTCTTCCCTGATGACTATGCCACTAGTTGGCTTTTACGAGGATTTTTTACGTAGAATTACATCCCTTCACGGACCCTACGACCTGGGTCTCTATGTCTGGGCTATGTTGCATGGTTGGGGAAGGAGTATACTAGAGTAGGAGGGGTATTTTTAAGTTAAATCTTCTATAGGTCCCTCCGTTACAAGATTATAAATTGGAGAGGGTGCGTACGGACACTATTTACTTTTCAGCACCCCTTTACATTGGCATCCCTATGCGCTTGGTTGCATTTATCGGGGATTAAAGGGGAAGTCCCGTTTGGTTACTTATATGCTAATATGTTGGTTTCTAGCTAGGATTTGTGGCTAGACTTTTGTATTTTTGATTATTTTCCTTTCCTTAGTTACTATTACATTCAGTATTTACTTTCCATGTGCTCCTCTTCTTTTTATTGGCCCTTCCTTGTGTTAGTTGCATTGGAGCTCCATGTATATCTCGCATTTGTCCATAATTTTCTTGTGGCCTGGTTTGGTATGTTACACCATGATAGTGATTTTCCTTCGTATTTGTTAGCTGATGTTGTACCTACTAAGAGTTGATCCTATCGCACTTACTATCTATTACTACATTTACCCTTTTCTTTTCTATATGATGTGCTAGTACCCTGATTTCCTTTGATCATTCTTTACCTTGATTATGATTACTTTTTTCCGGTCGTCCTATGTTGCCTACTGGTACCCATTGTTTTTGGTACTCATGCTACACTTCAGCATCTTTTTATGATGCAGGTCTTAGCACGAGTCATCAGGAAAAATGTGATCGTGCAAGCTAGTTGGTGCCGTTTCAGGAAATACAGTAAGCAGTCAGCGTTTATGATGGTCTGTCTTGCTTCTATCTTCACAGTTGTTCTAGTTGAAGTCTGGATAGATATTTTGTAGTTTTTTCCCCGTTGTCGATTGTATTTTGTACTTCTCTATAGATAGATATTCTTCAACCACGATACCAGGTTTGGGGGAGTTATTTTCAATTATGTATTTTTGTGTTCTGCTTCTGTTTCTTCTTTTCATCTCCCTTCTCTTCTTCTTTTGGTTCTTGATACTGGCCCATCATTAAACGCTCTTGGGTGGGCTATTTTTGTATACAGATAGGATATATGTGCCATCATAACTCGAATTTTTGGGTCGTGAAAAGTGGTATTAGAGTTCTATGCTCATTGGTGTCTCTAGCTGTAGGAGCGAGATTCTGGCAGAGGCTCGCGGATTGGTACATAGATGTCCATATCCTATCTTCGGGAGGATACAAGGCTCTTTTATAAGGATGAATTTCTTTGATTATTTCATGCGAGGTTTCTACTATTTTCTTAGTTATTCAACTTGGTTCTGTTCTTCCAAAGATAGTTGTACATGTTCAGCACCCAGAGGAGATGATGCTCCCCTGCCTCCACAGAGAGCTCTAATTAGACATTGGGGTAGAGCTAGAGACAATAGGCAAGGCTGGGTTAGAGTTGAGCAGAATGATCCTGCACTCATAGATCCACCTCCATACAATCACAGTGACCTTTGGCTGATACAATTAGAGATATTTGGAAGAGTATGATTACTATGTTTGATAAAACACCCACCGAAGGGTCAGAATTTAGCCCAGGGAGCGGCATATGGTGCCCCGACTCCTCTTGTTTAGCCGATACCAGTGGCAACCACAGTTCCTCCTCCGTAACCTATTTTAGAGGTACCACCAGTTCAACTGCCAGTTCAGCCTCAACCTGCATTTTTTATTATGACTTCCTAAGACCAAAAGATACACAGTCATTTTATCTGTATTGGGCCTCTGATATTATCTGGTAATTCTAAACAGGATCCTTATGAGGTCATTGTAGAGTGCAAGGAGAGGCTATAGACTTTTGATTTGAGAGAGACACATGGAGTTGATCTCATTTGGTATTAGTTAGAGGGTTGGTCTAAGGCCTGGTGGAGAGCATATAAATAGAGAAGACCAATCGGGTCAACACCTATGACTTGGAGTCAATTCTTGGATGCATTTATTGCTCAGTATGTTCCCTGGAATTCCAATGAGGAACTCAAAGCTCAGTTTATTTCCTTGGAGTAGGGATCAATGACAACTTTTGAGTATGAGGCTCGATTCATGCATCTTTCGAGTTACTGAGATACTATTATGCCGACAGAGACTGAGCGGGTCTACTGTTTTGTAGGTGGATTAAGGTCAGAATTGTAGGTAGATGTTGAGTTATATATTTCTCAAGTATTCATTTGTTGGCAGTGGTTGATCACACTCATAATATGGTGAGATATCGTCTCTTTCCCCAAGGGAGAGGTGATAATAAATAGGCGAAGGAAATTTTAGTGGGTCTCGGTCCTTCGAGAGATGGTATGACCGTTGTATACCTCAGAAACAATAGCCACAACATAGGTATTAAGAACAACCTAGTAGACTTCTTCAGGCCTCCTTACCATTTATCATTGGGGGTTAGAGTAGCTAGCTCGCTAGGGGTACATCTATTAGGGTTTAGGGTCATGGTAGATGGAGTGATTCAATTAGTAGTTTTGTTCGAGGCTTTGATTGGGTTTGATATGAGTATGGTTAGATAGGTGATTATGCCAGAGATTTCCATTACATCGAGCCATCCAGCCAACAACTTAGGTTGTAGACCCTCTACAAATAGTACCGTCATGAATAAAGGTGATAAAACAATGACTCAAGGCATTCGCAATTGGGACCAAAGGTACAGAGGAGAGGACAGAAAAAGAGATCAGTAGGGTAAGGGCACCGTCAGTTTTTTGCCATACCTGATAGAGCCCAGGCATAGGATTTTGATACAGTGTTTACGGGTATGTTATTTTTTTTCACCAACAAACCTTGGAATTATTTGACCCTAGTTTTGGTACTCTTATGTGAACGTGTATTTTTCTCCCTATTTGGGTGTTATATATGAGACTTTACCTATGATCGTGGGTATGGATACTCCTGTAGATGATCTTATAGTGATGGATCAAATTCACCGTGATTGTGTCGTGACTATACGGGGGTTGGACACTCAGGTCGATCTTGTGACTTTGGACATGATTGATTTTGATGTGAGTCTGGGCATAGATTATTTATATCCTCATCATGTGGTCTTGGATTTATTTTTCTAGGACGTGACCTTATTTGTGCCCGGTGTGCCTCTGGTGATATGGAAGGATCCTATAATCTACTCCTCGGTGCCAGTGATATCTAGTATATAGACCAGTAGATTCTTAGCCATGGGTTGTATTGCTTACTTAGCTTATGGCAATGATGTGAGTGTTTATCATCCTTCCCCTACGTCTGTACCCGCTGTTAGAGATATTTTTATGTTTTCTCTGATGAGTTTCCTGGCCTCCTGCCTGAGCGTGTTGTTGATATTGCTATAGAGGTTGAGCCAGTCACTAAGCCCATTTCTATTACACCTTATCATATAACACTAGCAGAGATCCTGGACCTCAGTATCCAGCTTCAGGATCTGATTGTCTGAGGCTTTATCTGTCCTGGTATTTCACCATGGGTATTCTAGTGTTATTTATCAAAAAGAAAGTTGGGACTATGCGTATTTTTATTGATTTAGGTAGTTGAATAAGCTTACCATTAAGAATAAACATCCTTTACCGCTGATTGAGGACCTTTTTATCAACTTCAGGGTGCTGCGGAATTCTCAAAAGTTTCTTAGAGGTCGGGTTATCACCAGTTGATGATTCAGGATGGGGATATTTCGAAGAATACTTTTTGGACCCGTATGGACAATATGTGTTCCTGGTTATGTCATTTGGGTTGACTAATGCTCCAACCACATTTATGGATCTTATGACCAGAGTTTTTCATATCGTACCTGGATGCTTTTGTGATTGTGTTTATTGATGACATCCTGGTTTACTCTTAGAGTCGGAAGTAGCACGAGGAGCATTTGAGAGTTGTACTCCAAACTTTGAGGACTGAGAAACTTTATGCAAAGTTATCGAAATGTGCATTTAGATTAGACTTTGTCACATTCTTGCTGAATGTTGTATCTCCGGCTTGTATCAATGTAGATCGAGCGAAGGTTTTATCCGTTAGTGATTGGCTTCAACTCACTACTCCCTTAAAGATTCATAGTTTTATTATATTACACATTTATTAAAGACGATACATATGGGGTTTCTCATTTATAGCAGCTTTTATGACAAAATTGACCTGAAAGGATGTTCCTTTTTGATGGTCTAACAATTGTGAGTTCAGTTTTCTGAGGTTTAAGGGTTTCTCACTTCAACACCAGTATTGTCAAATTGAGGGCCATCTATATACAGTTTATTATGATGCCTCCAGTATTGGTTAGGGATATGTACTGATATAACAGGGAAGAGTCATTGTGTATTCTTTACATAAGTTGAAGGTTCATGAGCGCAACTACCCCACCTATGATTACGTCTACAAAGTTCATTTTGAGATTTTTACCAACCACCATAGTCTATAGTATATACTGAGATAGAGGGAGCTAAATCTTAGACAAAGTATATAGGTCAAGCTCCTGAAGGACTATAACATCAGCATTTTGTACCATCTAGGCAAAGAGAATGTGCTTTTAGATTCCTTAAGCTGGAAGGTTGTTAGTTTAGGTAGTTTGGCTTCTATTCAGCTTCAGATAGGCTATAAGCCTTGGAATTTTGGTTTTGGATAACCTTTTGGTCTGATTGGCCATATCAGATCTAGACAGAGTCCTTTCATATGTTGAGAGTATACGTATTCTATTTGATTAATTTTGCCAACGACAGCATGAGCAAGATCCTTGGTCCGTAATTGAGAGTTAGTTTTAAGGGGTGATTATGGTGGTGCATCTTTAGACTATGAAGGTGTATTGTTGATCGTCAGTCGTATTTGTGTTCCAAGGGTAAATGACTTGATTTGTCCATTCTTCGTGACGCCCATTATACCAGATACTCCATATATCTGGGCATTATGAAGATGTGCAGTGATTTGAGACAGCATTATTGGTGGCATCTTCTAAGATCTTATGTTACCAAATTTATTTCCCGATGCTTGAAATGCCAGAAGGTAAAGTTCAAGCATCGTAAATCATATAGTATGTTATAACAACTTTTTATTACTAGTGGAAGTTCGCAAGGGTTACTATGGATTTTGTTTCTCGACTTTCTCTTACTTCCAGGAGTCATGATTATATATGGTTCATCGTGAATTGATTGATCAAATTCGCTCACTTTAAACCGAATTCATCTTCTTGGGGTCCCGAGAGACTTTTTATCTTGTATGTAGGGAGATATTTTATCTTCATGGGGTGCTAGTTTCTATCATATCAGACTGGAGTATGCATTTTACTTTACGGTTAGGGAGGACTTTGTAGTGAGATGGGTATAGAGGTAACTCTAAGTATAAATTTTCACACACAGATAGACAGAATGTCTAAGAGGACTATTCAGGTTCTCCAGGATATGCTTCGAGCTTGTGTTTTTATTTCGATGGTAGATGGGATCAATATTTTCCTTTGGCAGAGTTCTCCTATAATAACAACTACCAATACAACATTCAGATGACACCATTCGAGTCTTTATATGAAAAGCACTGCAGATCACCAATTGGCTAGTACAGTAGTGTTGAGATCTTTCCTCAGGCTTCTGGTTTTATTCGAGATGCCACAAAGAGAGTTTGGATTATTTAGGATAAATTAAGGATAGTAAAGAGTCGATAGAATTATGTAAACTGTAGACTTTGGTCTTTAGAGTTTAGTATTGGAGACATAGTATTCTTGCAGGTTTCAACCATGAATGGTGTTATGAGATTTATTTGGAGGGGAAATCTTAGACTGGGGATCGGGCCATATGAGATTACCGAGCGGATTGGTAAGCTTTCCTATAGATTAGCCCTACTTCTAGAGTTGGAAGTTGTTCATCCGTTAGTTCACATCTCTATACTCTGCCGATACGTGCCAGATCTCTCATGTGTACTTTATTTTTAGTTAGTTCAGCTAGACGACTGATTGACTTATGTTAAGCAGTCTGAGAACATTGTTGACAAAGATTTGAGACGACTTAAGTCTAGAGATATTCTAGTTATGAGAGTTCGTTGGACTCGCTGTCGAGTCGAGGAGGCTACCTGGGAGACGGAGCAGTACATGCGAGTCAAGTACCCTTATTTGTTTGACTCTCCAGGTATCCCTTCTTTCTTATATTTTGCAGAAGAAAGTTCCTTTAGTAGGGAATATTGTAATGACCCTCAGGGTCATTTTCAGGTTCACGTGATTCGTTCGTACATAGAGTGTTCTTGTAACTTTCCCAAGTCATTTATGACTTGTTGGGACATATAATTAAGTTTCTTGGAAACTTTATAGCTTGTCTCTTTTATATTTATAGCTTCCTTGGGCCTTACTATACTTATACGACCTCTAATAACCTTTTTGTCGACTACGGGGAGTCTGGAATGTCGATTCTTTAAAGATTTCATATATGGAATATCAAAATTGGACTACATTTCCACCCTAAGTCTTAATTTGAAAAATTGAGGCTACCTGGGATAGGAAGCATCACAATCGTGTGGGTGGTGGATGCGATCGCAAAACCGCCCATCCTGACAACATTATATAATCCCTTTCTTCTTCAATTTCAGCGGAGATTTCTCTATAATTTTCTTCCAATTAAGCAATAATTAGTATAAATTAAGGGTCCTAATTACAATTGTAACCCGTAGAAACTCATTGTGTTGATTCTACAATCAATTCTATGGGGTAATTTCTTGGTTTCTCTTTAGTTTTAAAGTTTTCTATATCGTATAAAATTTTTGGGCTTGTTTCATCATTTTCCACCATTAGTTTGAGTGCTATTTAGTACCATATGATGTATGAGGTGTGCTCCGTGTGTTGGTATAGATATTTTATTTTTTATCTATTAGGGTTTATAGACCTGTTTTTAGTTTGGATCTTGAACTCGCTATTTATATATCAATATAGGTATTTTTTACTCTTCTCGACTCATGAATTTTGTTTTTCTAAATTCGTGTGATACCAAGATTTTTAGTGATTCTCCTTTTCCTACAACAAGACTTTTGAGGTTCTTTCCGGTACCATTTAGGCTATGGTCTACTTTATTCATACTAGGTATTAGTGTAGGATATGTATGCTAAAGTTCCAGCTCAGGGATGGGATTACTAGTTGGAGCACTGTGATGCTTATTCTTTCGACCTATGGACTACTTAGATGGCTTGTAGCTTAGTTACTTACCCTAGGGCTATATTTCCCTACCCACACATCCAATGCCAACTTTGGAACATATTACG
>JBDJHY010000078.1:5787216-5797349 GCA_039654485.1 Withania somnifera
CTTGTTTATAATGGTATCAGTAAAATTATGACCATTTCATTGGAGTTGGTGTAAATAATATTTACACAATTGAGTCACTTATTGAATATTCATGTAGCTGCCCTACCTAATTTTGTAATCAAGGCATAGTTGTTGTTATTGCAATTTCTGCAAACTAAATTAATTTATGGGGCTCTTTCTTGGAGCTCTGTCCTGAAAATAGTTTAACATAAATTTAATAGTTGGCACAATGATACTCCTGTTTCAATGTATCGAACACTTTCTATAATGAGAGGTTCCAAAATGTTTGATACCATTCCCACTAATATTTTTTAATGCAACTTTCAATGATTCAGTGCTCAAATATCAAATTTTGTTTATTTTTAAGAAGGGAAGTAGGACTGATAAATTGAAACTGAGGGAGCAAATAGTTTGGTAGTAATATTTTATTCCACTGCCACTAAGATAGTCTGAAAGTAAAATTAACATCCGAAATTCTATGCAGTAATACATGTTCATATAAATGAAACAGAAAAGCAAATGGAGTTACATTATAAATTAATTGGTGAGTTAATTAATATCAAATATGAAAGGAAAATCGTTAAATTAATCAATCAGATAGTAATTGAATAATTTAAGAATAACTGAATTATTTTTTTAAGTTAAGTTAAATTAGTCTAACATTTTATTACTTTTTTATTTTTGTTTTCCATAAAAAAAAACTTTTTAAACTCCCATTAGAAAGAGTTTTCGCTAACGAAAAGGATTTAATGTTAATAAGTCAGTGAGTAAGAATAAGTGGTTAGAGATTCTGTTGAAAAGAACTAATCTCTTGATTTCGAGTTAGAAATGTAAAACTTTACTTTCGTATTCGAAATAAGATGATTTTTGAGCTTGTAACTTTTTCAGTTCCTCTATTTGTACCATTTATAGTTTTTTTCCTTACATTAGTATAAACTATTTTCTTGGGATCTACATGTGTATTTCCTTACTAAAACGCACGACATAGTTTTGTTTTTGTTTAAACTTAAAATTCATCTGAACTTGGACTTTTCTTTGCTTTTCCCCATTGATATCATCACGAAAGATTGCATTTTCATCTTATGAGCATACCGGAATTCACTTGATCCAGTGAGGAATTCGATTTTGATGGAACAGATCACCTAAATATGCATTAGAGAACATCAATGTTCTCAAATCTACAGTTGTTCTCTGAACTCGCTGTAATGTGCAGGTTTCTTTCGGTGTTATTGGACTTGGTCTTGGTATTTCACTTCTCTCGTGAGTATAATTAATTCATCATACTTTATATTATTGACTTCCTATTGTCTAAATTGACAAAGAAATACTTCTATGAAAGGGAGGGGGATGCCTGTCAATCTATACTGTCATTGGTTCTTGCCTCCCAAATTTTTTTATTTTTTTTATTTTTTTTTTTTGACATTTACTTACAAAGTTTTTAACCGATATGGTTTGCATATGTATGCATATTACTTGGTAATAATGATGAAGGAGAGTCAAGTTCTTTCTAAACCGATATAGTTTTTTTCATTTTTAAAAAATTTGTGTTCCTAAAGAAGATATTTTTTGAAAACATTGACCGACCAAACATAGAAATATTAGTAACATTTTCTCCCTACCAAACACACCCTAAGAGAGAGCAATTTATTCTAGTCTACTCTTTTCATAATTTCATTTAATCTAGAGCTTTACTTTTGTACATTCATATACAGGCTTTTATATTTGCCCTGTCTTTTTGATTCTTCAGAACCCCACAGTTTTTTCTACTTTCTCTCCCCTTAGTAGTCTCATAGCAAAAAAGAGAGATTATTGGAGGTCTCGTTTGATTTCTTGTTTTCTCATTTTTGACATATTTAATGTGACCCTAAGTCTACCTTGACTCTTATGTTGTTCATTACACTCTTACAGGTATGGTTTTGGGGCATATTTTAACATCCTTCCAGGTTCCGAGTGGTCTGCAATTATGTTGACATATGGTTTCCCACTTGCAATAATTGGCATGGCTCTGAAGGTGATCTTTACCTCCTTTTCTGACTAATTTGCTTGTATGAAGTTAATAAGGCATAGGATCTCAGTAATGAATTATTGGATCCATATTTCGAAGTCTATGTCCTGTCTATTGTTGTTTAATTCATTGATGCAAACGTTCTGTTGTCAATACATGAACCCGTGGACACACCTTTACCTGTCACCTTGATTATCCTGGTGGGAAGATCAGTTTCGTTGGATAACTTACTTTCTTTTACATTTCAGTATGCAGAGCTCAAACCTGTGCCATGCGTGACGTATGCAGATGCTCAGCTACTTAGGGAAAAATGTGCTACTCCAGTCCTTAAGCAGGTAATGTTCTTCTGGAAACCCTTCTGTCACTTGATACTTTTCTTAAAGCACGTTAATGCATACCAAGAAGCTCCAACTTTTTTGGTAAGTCATGTTATCTTAGCATGGTTACTCTGCCAAAAGTTTGTGATTCACAGAAGTCAAAGATAATAGTCCCTTCTGAAGTTAAACATCCTCCTTTCCTTTTCCAGCAGTCCAAGAATAATTTTTTTGTATCCTGTAAAATACAGTTTATCGAACCTTCAGCTACACAATTATTTCATGAAGTCCACTTTTCCTGCTCTTATATCCATTTACTTTTGTCCACCTTAACACCTCTCTGAATATAGTTTACCATTTCTGATATGATTCTTCTACTAAGATAAAAATAAAGACAAAGTGCAATTGTGTCTTAATATTGATGATTTGCTAGTAATACTTCTTTTGATTGTATTCCCAGATCTCATTTCATTTATTTCATATTCAGGTTGGACGCATTCTTCAGTTTACTAACTAGTACTAGGATTTTCTTTCTATAAGGTCAGAAGCGATGTGATAAGATACCGTTATGGGGATGAGCAGCATTTGGATGAGGCATTGAAACGCATTTTCCAATTTGGACTGGTAATTTCGCTTATCGTGTTGTAGAAACTGATCTGTTTAATATTGAGAATAAATTTGGCTGTGGATTCAAAAAAAAAATAATAATAAAGAGAGAAATAGAAGTACCCAAAAGAAAAAGAAAAAAAGGAGCATTATAGGATGGAGAGATGTAATAAGAAGCAAACACTGATGAATTTTCTGGAATATAGCTAATACATATGATAGATCCCTTTCTAATTACTTTGTCTTTGGATGAGCTAAGCTTTATAACTCAATGGAAAGTGATACTCCTCGAAAAGGAGGTTGTAAATGTTTAAAGATATAATTAAATGTGTTTGCATTCTTCTAAGTGTTAACATAACTGAACTACCTTCATCATAACTTTGCAGCTTCAGCAAAGAACTTTCTTAAGGCTATTTTTATTTAGCAAGAACGGATACCCTGTTGTTATGTATTTTCCATTTCTAATATCTGCCAAATCCAGAAAGTTTGTATGCAGCAACATTCTTTCTCCTTTCAAAATATTCTTAGCAACCTTTTACAGCATATGGTGAAAGTGATTGATTTGGTTCTCTGAGAAGCCTTTTTAAAAATTGTATGCTTTCACTCTAAGCAGGCAAATACACACTCTTGCAAGTTCATTTATTAATAGAACTTAGATAGGAAGCTATCTCAATACCACTATATCAGTAGCAA
This sequence comes from Withania somnifera, assembly GCA_039654485.1. Classification (NCBI taxonomy): domain Eukaryota; kingdom Viridiplantae; phylum Streptophyta; class Magnoliopsida; order Solanales; family Solanaceae; genus Withania; species Withania somnifera. Next base: position 5,790,835 of record JBDJHY010000078.1, read on the forward strand.
TAATGTCATCTTCTTCACCGTGTTATCAATTTTGAGGAATGACGTTCAGATGGGTTCACCGTCGGCTCAAAGCCTGTAAAATGAGAGACTTATGTATTCAGTTGCTCAAGTTTTGATAAAATTAAGTCCTTAAACTTCGTTGCAGTATCTTCTTCATTTTTCTTTCTTTTGGTGCGATGAGTTTTGTCTTCCCTCTACTTTACCCTCTAGCAGCTTCATATACTGCCTCACATATTGCCAGATTTATGCCTCAATTCTGACAGTGACGTACTCTTTTAGTAGTACACACACAAAATCGCATTGGCAACAAGAACAAAATCGGTTACCTAAAACTTGTATTATGTGTTTAAAATATTCAATATGTTGACGGTCGATATTAAACATCAAGTGGATCTCTTGATAAAATTTTCTGACTAGTCCTTTTCTTTTCTCTTTTCATTGCAGGGCGGAGGAATACCACGAAGAAATGCTCCAATCTTACAAAACATTCGAGAAGAAGTATGCTCGTCGAACTTGATTATGTTTCCAATTAATGATTTGCTTCTTCTTATGAAATGATATGCTGTTAGTTCTTTTATCTATGTTGCTTACTTGTTTTTATTTGAACATTGCTTTTGTCCTGAGTTAAAGGCTATAATTTCTAGATTTTATAAATTATCCCTCCCACCTTAATTTTGAACTCACTTACACTCAATGACATGGGTAAGTGGTCAATGAAATGGTTTGAGAACCATGAGGTATTAGTTTTAAATTTCAGCCGAGACAAAAATACTAGTTGATTTCTTTACATCTTTCTTAGTCTTAGTGAATAGAATTACCTCATAATTGTTTCTGGTGGGAGGTGGCACTGCCAGGTGTCTCGTGAAATTAGTCGAGGTACTTCAAAGTTGGTCTAGAGAGTCTTTGTGGATCCTACAATTCCAATAGTTGGATCTTGGCAGTTGTATTCAGCTGTATTTTTTATAACTGAGAAATTCCTCAAGACCAAGCTATTTACGGTTGAAACTCAATAGATGATATGCTATTATATTTGCCTTTTTCCACTTATATTCCGGCCCTTTGTTCGTGCGCCTAACCCCCTCACCTTCTTGGTATTCTGCTTTCACTAAGAAGTTCGTGGATATTCTTCACTGCCTTGAAAAGCCATCACATAACAAAGTTCAATCAATTGTGTTGCTTTGCAAATAGCCTTATACTTGTTGAGTATTGTCATTTGTCTAGCATGATTTCTTTTTCTTCTGAATTTTAATTTCAGCTGCGGATTTCATTTGGTAATTTCTTTGTTTCAGGTGACCCAGGATGGTAAATACTGTCTAGTTTTGGTTTTTGAGGCAAAAGCTCTGGAGTTGTCAGATTTCGAAAAAAGACAGGTAAGACTACGATACTGTAAATACATTCATCTCATCCATATAATTTTCAAAATATATTCTAATCTGCTTAAATCTTGGTAGGCAAAATTTACGTCTTTCTTTGGACCAGGAATATCGACTGAAATTGGTTGGTTCTGAAGTTTGTTAATTTTGTTGACCTTATTTATGTGACTTTGGAATCAGACTTGTTTGGACTAATCTTCGTAATGTTGTGCCTGCAGTAAAGGGAGAGAATTATCTGTATGAAGTACGGCTAATTTCCAACACAACATTGTAGATTGTGAAAGAATCTTATAACTCTGGGTATATGGAGAAGGTGTGACTGTGCCACATGAATATATTGATAATTTGAGAGTTTGCACTGTACATTGTTGAACTCATAGGAAAAATAGAATAATATAATGATGGAGAATATAGCCCTAAGTTGTACTACATTGTGCGACACCTGTTTCTATGTACCCATGTACAATTGTAATTTTTGAAGATCTGGTTGATATATCATATTTAGTAATTGTTTGCAAGAATTTGCCTGCTATTCAAGAATTGATGGAAGTGTGTCAAAGCTACAAGTTCCAATTTCATCTGGAACAATTAGGTTGGCCTGCATAGTTCGGAATGCCATCTTGTCATCCTATGGCTCAATTACGGTAAGAAGTGTATAATTTACTTGATATACAAACCTTTGGTTGATCATTTGATACATTAACGCATGGAGTCAATGTTCGATTACTAAGCACTACGATATTGAAGTAACACATGTCATACTTTCAAGAAAAGTGCAAAAATATTTTAGCAAGAGAGTACTTGCACTGATACAGATGAATAGGTAGAAAATATACCAAATTGATGGGTCAGTGAGTTTATTCATGCAACTATGCATTTCTTGAATAGGAATCCCTTAAAAAAAAGGATAGCCTAGATTGCAACATGTTCATGATGACCCCTTTTTAAACAACTATAAAAGGAGGTCTACAGGATAATTGATTTGGGAACTATTGAACTACTCGAAAATACAACATATGCAATTGAAACTGTAGACCTACAAGCCAGTCCGAGGCACATGCTACAACCTAGGTTGTTTGTATGGTATACATCCCTTGTCTCGCTAATGTTTCATTTGTCTATGCATTGGGGATAATAAAATGTTGTGTGGGAGTACCTATGTTGTGTTTTTTATGTTATTTTATTTTAGTTTTATGTCTTTATTTTTGTTATCTAGGAGAACTGCCATGCTTAGATTTATTTTCTTTATGTTTTGATGTATTATATTAAACATTGATAACCCTAAAAAAATTCAGTATCAAGAATTTATTGGCTTATGTTAAATGTTAGTTGTATTACATTATGAGCTGTAAAAGATGAGTGATGTTGATTGCAACTGTAGATCTTAAATTATCTGCATAATAGTTTTAGTTTGACATGAATTGTCTATTTTCAAAGTGTGGGTGAGTAAAATTAGTCTAATCTTTTTGTATATGCAATATATAGAACTTGCCTGCTTCCATTTGAGCTAAGTAGAAAGTTGGTTGATTTGAAAATTATCTTAAGCCTTCTTTGATAAGTCACTAAGCCTTAAAAGAGTCTCCAAACAATGTTGAGTTTCCAAGTTGATCCCTATAACTATCTTTCTGAAACCAATTAGATTGATCCCCAAAAAATAATAATAGTTGTTGTGTACTTCAATCTAGGCATTGTAACCTGGATTGAGGGTGGCTATGTTAGAAAACACCGCGAAATAATGTGACGTAACATTTTGTATTGGCTCTGGTTCGGTAGCGAATAATGAGTCTTCAATCTATATTAAAAATTAGGTTGAGGGTGGCTACCACAAAGAAAGGAAAGAAAATAAAAACGAAAGAAAATATATATGAATACAGGGAGGAGGCCGAGTATTTATAAATAAATGCTTTGAGGTTAAAAACAGGATTGAAAAAGGGCTAATGAAGAAAAGAAAAAACGGGGTAACGGAATAAGCTGAGTCAGTCAAAAGTTTCCAAATGATGCCCTACCAGCACTCAAACCTCCACTATAAGCCAAACAAAGTCATGATGTAATTCATGTTAACCTGCCGAAAAATGAGTTATAATTGATAAGGGCAAGCCTATGGCTATTATATTCATAATTAGATTTCTTTCTGATATGAGTGAAGATTTTTCTAGTCCCAAGATAAACTAACGTCTGTGTGTGAAGGACTTTTTTGTGATGCGAGAAAATGGATAATTAACTCAACTGTAAATACGTTATTGTAGTAATTTCAAGTGACACAGCCTTGTGAGAGGACTTTCAGTTCATCGTTTAAAAGTTATAGTTAATAAACAAAAACAGCTAGCCAATCTGATATGATGCCTAATGATTGATTGTACTGAGTTGAATTCTATATTAGGGGTGTTTTAAGTGTTTAATATTCTTTGTTGTGTTGTTGCTTGAAGACCAGCAAACGTCCTAGGTTGAGGGCCTTGATGTGATAGCATTTTACGTCACGTATTGCACTTAAAACTATAAAAATATGCATGTTCTTGAGTAACTATTGTATGATTTGATATGTCTTCTGTGTATTTGCAGGGTAAAGTTGATGTCCAAAACTTTGGAGCAATTGCCAAAAAAATAAATTTTTGAAGGCACTTTGGACGTTTCATCCAACCCTACTGCCCAAGCTGGGTCGTTCAGGAGAAAGTCCATTGTTTAAAAAAAACAAAACAGACGAAGTGTTGGACGGTTCGTCCAATTTGTTCCACTCAAATGGAATTCAATTGTTTAAGAAAGGAAACAGATGACAGATTAGGCGGCTTTGAGGCCAGACGGCTCGCCTGATGTTTCACCCAAATCAGAGCGGCAATTTATTCCAAGTTTCAGATATTACACTTTTACCTATGTACTATACATAGCTGTATTAGGTTATTTTGAAAACACTCTTGACTTCTGTTATCTTTTCCAACTTGTTTTACATAACTTGGGAGAGCACTGTTGTTTTACTATTCTCTTACACAAGAACACAAGTGTGGAAATTTGTGATCTTGGATTATTAATTGCAATCAATTTGAAGACTTTTTCTTGGTATGGTGTTTATTGCCAATAGTTGATTTGCGGTCAGTGGGATCACTAGCCCAATCAGTATCAAAGTAAGCACATAACTCTAAAGACAAATTATATGAAAACAAAAGAGTCTGAAAATGAGTACCACGAAAATATCTCACGATACGAATAACAGTAGCCCAATGAACTGTATTAGGAAAAGTAACAGACTGACTAATTATGTGAACAACATATGCAATATCAGGCCGAGTAATAGTGAGATAAATCAAACTCCGAACAACCGTTCTATAAAGACTCGAATCTGGCAGAGGAGACCTCAGAAATAGAGTATCGAACATTGAGCTCAATTGGAGTATCAACAGTCATATTATCCGAGAGGCGAGCACGCTCAAAAATATCAGAAATATACTTAGATTAAGAAAAAAGGTACCCTTTTGGAGAAGACGCAACTTCAATACCCAAGAAGTAACGAAAGGGACTCAATTCTTTCATAGCAAAACTCTGACTCAATTCAGATTTCAACAAGCTAAATCTAACAACATCATCACCTGTAATAATCATATCATCAACATAAAGTAAAAGCAAGATTCGACCAGCCGAAGTACACTTGATAAACAAAGCGGAATCATGGTTGCTCAGACGAAAACCAAGAGAAATAATCATAGTAGAAAATTTTTCAAACCAGGCACGGGGAGCCTGTTTGAGACCATAAAGAGCCTTCCTAAGTTTGCAGACTGCACCAGGACGATGATCAAGACCAGAAGGAGGAACCATATAAACTTCTTCATGAAGGTCGCCATTCAGAAAGGCATTTTTAACATCCATTTGAGTTACATCCCAACGGCGAACAGAGGCAACAACAATAAGAGTTCGAACTGTAGTCATTTTCGCAACAGGAGCAAAAGTCTCCTCATAATCCATACCATATTTCTGAGAATAACCCTTAGCAACCAAGCGAGCTTTATATCTTTCAATAGACCCATCAGACTTAGTTTTAATCTTATAGACCCAACGACACCCAATAGCACGTTTACCTGCCGGAAGAGACACTAAATCCCAAGTATGAGTTTGATGAAGAGCAGTTAGCTCCTCAGCCATAGCACGCTGCCAAAGAGGATCAGGAACTGCTTCTTTGAAGGATGAAGGCTCAGAGAGACAATGAATAGAAGCAAGAAAGGAAGAAAATCAACTTAAAAAATAAGAATAATCAAAATCAAGTTGTTTAGTAGACTTACAATTTCGTACAGGATAACGATGTTCGGTAGTGTCCGCCGGCTCAGAAGGTGATTGGGTAGAGATTGTAGTTGAGGGGCCAATAGGAGTGTTAGGATTTTTAGAAGGAGGTGGCTCATCAACATCAGCAGTAAAAGGATCAATGTAAACAAGATCAAGCATAGATATATTGTAAGAACGGTCAGGAATTGTAAAATAAGGAAGATGTTCAAGAAAGACAACATGACAAGAAACATATAACTTATGACTTACTGGATCTAAACAATGATACCCCTTCTGTCATACACCATAACCAAGAAAGACACATATAGTAGATCGCGAAGTTAACGTGCTCCGCTCAACATGAGAAAGAAGAACAAAACATATAGAACCAAAAACACAAAGAGAAGAATAATCTAGGAGACTGCCATACAGTCTTTCATAAGGGGACAAGCCAGAATTCTGAGAAGTAATAATTCTATTAATTAACTAAATAGAAGTAAGAATTTCATCCCCCCAAAATTCACTAGGAACACTAGCAGACAATAAAAGTGATCAGACAATTTCAAGAATATGCCTATGTTTTCTTTCAGCAACTCCATTCTGTTCAGAATTATCAGTGCAAAAAATTTGATAAATTGTACCATCTAAAGCAAAAAGTTCCTTAAAATCATGAGAAATATACTCACCCCCAAATTACATCTAAAGCATTTAGTAACAACTGCATGTTGAGTTTTCACAAGAAATCAAAATTTGTTATAAATGCCTAAAAAGACTGAGCGATGTTTCATAAGATAAATCTACTAATAACAAGTGCAGTCATCACTAAAAGAGACATAATAACTAGAACCCCATTTTTAAGAAACATGAGAGAGTCCCCAGACATCTGAATGAATAAGA
>JBDJHY010000078.1:5836790-5860042 GCA_039654485.1 Withania somnifera
TCTTTATATAGACAAAGATATGGTAAGGAGCCTTGAACTCAACTTTATGTCATGAGTTGCTTATGACCTTAAATCACCTTAAACACTCATCCCTCACTATATTTAGGACTTTATCAACTACACTCAAGCTTCAAGGTCTAACAGCTAATTAGATCAGCAAAGGACGTTGTTGAGTACCGTGGTTTTGTACCCTCTCCTTACTTTTCTGCACTCCCGTGTAGGTTCAGTGCTCAGGAATTCGTGATCGCCTTCTTCATCGTCAACCTAGGATTTATTCGAGGCATCCTGAGATAGTTGTCCACTCATTCAGCAGCTGCCAGATGTCTTATGTTATCTTTCTCTTTTCTTTTTCTTCACTTATAGAGACATTTGAGACTTGAAACATAGTGAAAATTCAGATCTAGTTGCTTGTATACAGTGCAACCTGATTTTGGGGATTAACTTATGATATTTCGTCTTGAGTTATGTAATTCCTTATTATTGTTGTTCATTTCCATATTTAATTACCCAGATTGGTCGCTCATCGTTAATTTGGTTGACCTATCACGTGGGAGAATAGGTGCTATCACGATCGAATTTCAGATCGTGACAAGAAACAACAAATTTAAAATACAACTTTAATTTGAATTTAATTTTTCACAACCAATCACTCATTTTTAAATTCAGTGAAAATTATTCTGAGATTAAGCAGATGATTTTATAGCCAAACTGCTCCGATATTAATGCTATCTTTCACCAACTGAAATCCTCTTCAACTATATATTATAATGATAACCAATACAACATAATAATTCTGTAACAAAAAAAGCTCTGTTTTCAAACAGATCAAATTAAACTTTTTTTATCTTCTTGAATTGTCTTGAATTACCTTCTCATCAGTCGCCAAATGGAGTGGATCAAAGGATTCATCCGAAAAAGACCCCTTATTCTATTATTGACCGGCTCTCCACAATCACAAGGACTAAGAAGATAACCCCAATTTAGATTTAATAATATATCTCAACATGATACTATCATATTTGTATAATTTATCTATTTCAACTTGAATCCCATGAAACTGACCTTGAAAAGTTTTAATATTTGTCCATCAATTATTAAAATCAAATTACATTATAACAATACAAAGTTACCTTTAATTTAAGCAAATGAAATCCTTCTCGATCAAATTGTAATAATTCTATAGCTGTCAATAAATTACTTGTCTAAGTCTTTCTTGGACTATTAATGAATAGAGCTTTTTGGTGATAAAATGAATAACAAGTCCAATGGGGCAACACAAAATTAAGTGGCACAGAATGGCCTGTTTCTTATATCATTTTGCAATCCATCATGATAAACTTGCCTATTTCAAAAAAATAAAAAACATCCAATTAATAAGGTTTATATTTTATTTTTTTTAAAAAAAGAAAAAAGAGATGTAAGGAATTTTAATCGAATCATTCATCTGGGTCAATTCGAATTCATGTCTAAAAAATTACTAATATAAATGTCATTAAATATTATATTTATAAATATTAATAATGATAAAAAAAGAGATACAATTATTGAAAAAATTGCATTTGCTAAAGGGAAAAGTTGCATCCTTATTTATTAATAAATGAGTTCTCTTCAACCGAAACTCTCAAGTGAACTTCTCTCTCTTGAAAAAACAAAGAAAGACAAGAAAAGTATTTTCTTCTTCTTTTCTTAAGTTTTTGGAAAATATTTCATTAAAGATTCTTGTGAAAATTTCTTCTCTAAGAAAATTATTGAAATAATTCTGTAACAAGGTACGATTCATGGACTGTAAACTTACACGATATAGTTAGTTAGCCTATATATATAACTGCACTATTTAATATTTAATGATCCTACAAACTATGCATTTGATTATATCCATCAAGAGAAAATGGGGTCCCTTAAGTATGAAATTGAACATTTTTGGGTCCTTTTAAGTTTGTCAGAAGTTACAATATATAGTCTCCACGAAATATTATGACCTCGATCTATTATATTTAACGAAAACTATGGAAAAGAAAAAGGAAATTAGCTAGAATACACTCATATAATTTTTGTAGTTTATACTATTTTTTATTTATTTCTAGAGTTTGGTGCAATCTTTTAAAATGTAACTTCTGCTATTTTTTTTTAGAACTTCTTAGTGTCATGGTACATTTTTTTTGGTGTTTGCCTCTTTTAGGATTTAATGATTTTTTTTCATCAAATTTAATAAACATAAATTATTAAATATTTATCTAAAATTATATATTTTTTTTATTTTTAATTAAAGTAAAGAATCAAAACCCACCTAGCAGCAAAGAGATCTACGGTCAAGAGGTGAATTCATGCAGAAGCAAGCTAATGACATCTCCCTGGAAAACATCTTAGCTATACCACCCGACAAATGACAACATGATATCAGGAAAATTTTAATTGGTCACGGAGTTTTATAAAAATATGTATTAAAGGTAATCTTAGATTTTGTGATCTTAAATAAACTATTTAACTGTCTCAAATTATGTTTACAATTTGAATTTTGAGTGTGATTTTTTTTTTAATTTTAATCATAAATATTTTTACTTTAATGTATCTTAATCGTGGTAAATTAATATATTCTTCAAATTGTTTTATTTTACACACATCTTAAATTATTTTTATTTATTATTTCTATCAATTAATACTTCTTCCGTTCACTAACTTCGGACTTGGCATGTCCCTTAAGAAGTTTATTGATATGAATTTTATCATAATACTCATATTAATGAATGTTTTTAGGTTTTGAAAAATAATTTGAAGAATAAGTAAGATAAAACATGAGAATTGAATTATGTTTTTTCTGATATGTTAAAAGTTACAAGTAAGAATAAAATATATTTTTGAAAATTTGTGGATAAGTAAAAGTGAATAGAGGGAACATTTCTTTCTTTTGCACCACATTGATAGCTCTTCATATTTATGACAAAATGTAAAGGTAGAAACAAACAAATAATTGAATCACGAATTTTAAAATAACGACTATTTAGAATATCGATTTTAGTAAGAACGGCAAATGAAGTAGCCCTAAAGGAATATGGCCTGATATAAGTATCTAGAGAGAGTCAAGGGGCAAAACTACCATTTAAATTACGAATTCGATAAAACCTAATAATTTTGACTCAAATTTATATTAAAAAATAATTATGATCCATGTATGTGGTTTCGATAGAGAAGGAATGAACACAGAAGTCCAACCACAATAATTGAAATTTTGCTCTCCATCAATTTTTGAGCCTGAAATTTACCTGATGAACTACCATAATTTATGAGAGAAGCCAGCCATTTGTCCAAATTTTTAAAATTTATTTATTTAAAAATCTTTTTTTAAATTAAAAGTACTTTTTGAAAAAGTTCAATTTCCATAAAATGTGAGCAGAAAATGGTCAGTTATTTAGATTGATAATATTTTTAAAGGAATTTAAGTTTTATATTTCATCAGTATAAATAATTTCTTGCCGCATTAGATCCATTCAGAAGATATTTACAAGTCTTCGTAAAGTGTACTCCCTCGATTTACTTATTTTGTATCCCCTCCCCAGGAGCTTCTCATCTTTGTTTTCTTGGTGACTAGAACTCAGAATCATGAAGTTGTAAGTGTTCGGTAGTTACCATATGAGCAACCCCTTCTTGTTCCCTCGGTTCACTTTTACTTGCATGCTCATTAAGAAAATGATTATTGATATGACTATTTTGCCAGACTATTTCTGTTAATTGATGTTTAATATTTAGGTATTGAAAAAAAAATTGGTAAACGAGTAATTAATGTCAAAAATAAAACATGATATTTTTTTAATCTTTTTTTCATATGTGAAAAATAACAAGTAAAATTGAAAAGATATTTTTAAAATAGTTGATAAGTAAAAGTGAACAAAGAGTAAAATTTAATATATTGCTTGCTCAGATAAAATTTCATTTTAGTTGTATTAATTAAAAATGTTCAAAATTAGGTATATATTTATAACAACTAACATTTGAACCTTTATACTCTAACAATATTCCGACAAAGAATGTATATCTAACCACCCTTTACCAAACATGACTCTGCCACTATACCCACTATAACAGATAAAAAATAATCTAATAATACCAAAATTACACACACTAACAATGTCATTTTTTAAAATTCTTGAGAAAATTTACAAGCTTTTCTATAGGTGCCACAACCATGAAGACATAAAAAGGAAGACCTGCTATTGTTCCCAATGGGAATATAACTATTAACAACTTTAGAACTTGCTAACCCTGAAAAAGAAGGGCACATTACACTTAATTACTCCAAAAATCACATCATTACTCCCTTTATTCTATTTTACTTGATTTTTATATTAATTTTTTTATTTGTCCATTTGGCAAATTAACAAAATTTATTAAATTTTTTAATATTATCTTTATTATTAAATAACTACCTAAAATACAGTTAGTAGTCAAATTTAGATTTTTAAAACATAGATAATCAATAAGGTCAATTTAGTAAAATAAAACTCTAATAATTATGTTTTTTAAAAAAATATTAAGTCAACTTTCTAAAATAAAATGAAAGAAAGGATTTGCTAGACATTTGATGAAGGCAAAAGGTAATCACTTACACAAATTTAAAGTACCAAATTTGCTCAAAAACATATCTAATGGACTATTTAAATCTATCCAAATATAAAAGACCATTTCTGTTATTTTCTTTGTTAGACAACCCTAGATGTATATACGATAATGATAACATACTTAACGTAGTCTCATAAGTAGGATCTACCCTTATTTTTGAACCCTAGAAAATTTTGAGTCGTGTAAATAAGTTTTTTAAAAAATCAAAGAAGCAACTGATTGAGATGGTGTTTAAATTGACTTCTTTTAACAGATTTTAAAGCTTTTTTTTTTTTAAAAAAATAAATTAGTGTCTGTAAAAGTCAAAAATTGTTTTTGTAACTGATTTTTAAGTTAAAAAAATATAAAATAAATTAAAAGTCAAAAGTTAAATATTTTCGATTTTTAACTTTTAACATATAAACCATTTTAGAAAAAGCAGGCACCAGAAGCCTCTGAGGTTGCAATGAAGCAACTAGATTATAGAGTAAAATCTCTTTAGTTGTGCACTATAACGATTAAATTTTCTTTTAATAATTTTCATGTTATTTTATATTATATACTTTATATAACAACATTTGTTATAACAATTTCTTATTATCTCATAGTTCCTATTAAATCTAACAACCAGAATTTGTTAGACATCTGACAAACTTAAATAACCAAAATAACTAAACAAAAATATATTTAATGAATTAAGAAGGAAAATGCTTACATGAAGCAGACACCCATGAGCTCCTTCTTTGCACAAGAGTTGTTTGAATTATTTTTTTTAGTCCATTTTTTTTAAAAAAATGTTCTTTTAGTAATTTTTTATTTTAACTTTTACATGCTCATGTTTAAAAGCAAAAATTAAAAGATATTTTGGTATATTCTACGTATATTTAGTTTAAGGCCACAAGATTCAAGAAAATTTATTTACTTTTAATTCTCTGTCAAGTCAAACTCAGACAAACAATTTGAAATAGAGTTTGTCCCAGTTTATACGAGTAATTTGACTAGGTATGGAGTTTAAAAAATATGAAAAGATATTTAAAATTTATGGTCTAAAATAACTAATATGTATTTGAGTGACTATAAATTATATAATTAAGAGTGAACTAATATTTTAAAATTAAATTATTATTAAACATATTTTATGAGGACAAAATATGTAGTAAAGATGATAATCATGAAAAAAGGGCTAAGATGGAGAGCGGAAAAAGAAGTCATGAAAGGCACCGGCCCAAAGCAACAAGCTTAGATCTTACATAAAACAGAGCTTGTAAATGATGTCTCTCAAAGTACAACTAAACCAACAATCATAAATAATACTTTCATAGAATGATAAAAAATTCTTTGGATTCAACAAAAGGTAGAACAAGTAATTAGAGTCTTAAAAGGAGATCCAAATTAATTAGGAGATTTAGCAAAATGTAGCTTAGAGTGATAGAGTAATCGGGTAGCTCCGTACACTAAAGTTCCCGCTATACATAAAGTCCAAAAAAAGAACGCAATTTTACCTTACATTTATATAATAAGAGGCTTGAACAGAGTAATTAAGATATAGAAATGTAGAAATGAGGAGAACATACCTTGTGTGAAATTGGAAAGTGGCAAAAACATGAAGAAGAAACAATGAATTTGAAGAATAAGTCAAAGAAGAATTGAATTTAAAGTAGCCTCCTTTGGTGCACGGAAGAATTATAGGAAACAAGCAAAAAAATTAAATTAACGCCATGTCACCAAAAAAGCTTATTGAAAATTTCCACAAACTTATTTTGAAAAATAATATTTGAAATTTGAACTTGGATGGTAAATTTAAAACCCGTCAATCTCTAAATCAACCTCCAATTCTATATTTACGAGGTTCAAAATCTATATAGGTACATATAAAATATCTTTAAAAAATACCTTACATATACAATGTAATTCTTCTGCCGAGGAGACTGACTCCTAGTTTAGGGTGTGTTTGGTATAAAGAAAGGTATTTTCCATGATGATTCTTACTTTGTTTTTCAGCATTTGGTTACATAACACAATAATATATTCACTATAATCTCATAAGTGGAGTAAAAAAAAATAAATAGTGTGATATGCAATATTTGATACATAAATAAAAATATTTTTATCTCCAATATATATATAAATATATATATAATCTAGGGATAGGATAGGGTGGAGAGTGGGAGTTTGGGGTGGAGGGGAGAGGAGAACAAAGAAAGCTAATTCTCCTCATTTTCCATGAAACTTCTATTATAAGAAAAAAAATATTTCAAAATATTTTAAGCAACCAAACATAAATATTACATCAATTTATCATTTCTATTATAGTGAATTGATGTAATATGATACAAAAACCGATTATGCGATTCACAGAAGAAATAGAGGTCATCTCACTATCATAATAAAAGCTTATTCATATTAGATTTTTACCTTTAATCAATAAAAAACATATATATATATATATTTTATTTATTTAGGATGAATTAATATGTATTGTCTCCTTATTAATGTAAGTTTGATATATTTTAGGTAATTACCCAGTTACTAACCATAATATACCCTTTTAACTTGTAAGCACTTTTTGATGCTTTGCAAGTTAGTTTGAGTAGCTTGCACGCCCGCATAATGTCATATTCAAGCATGTTGAACTAAATCACTAGTAAACCAAGGCATACTCAGTATATATAATAAAGATAAGATACTGGACAAATCATGACTATGTTGACCCTATCCAAGAAAGGGTGTAAAAGAATGAGCCCACAAGGACAAAAAAAAAAAAAAGAAGCTATACAACAGCATTGAAGGAATGGAAATGAATTAATGAGCAACAACTCCCAGCTACTTAGTTTTTCAGCATTTATAAGTTCACCTGAAAACATTTGAAAATAATCAGAATCAGATTGTGAACAAATCAGAGGTGTTACAACTGTTGTTTAGTATTCATGTTCGCGTTTTTTCTTCCTTCTCTTGAAGGATCATGGGTTTGAATAACTAGGCTACTTCCTACGTCCCAATTTATCTGACCTCTTTTGACTTGACACAATATTTAAGGAAAAAAAAAAGTTTTGAAATTTGTAGTCTAGAATCCTTCTTGACCATTTCTGTGACTACAAAATCATTTCATTAAGGTTAAAAGTAGATTTTTAAAGTTAAATTGTTTCTAATTATAGAAAGATAACATTAACTTTGGACGGACTAAAAAAGAAAGGGTGCCACGTAAATTGGGATAGATGGAGTAGTATTTTTGACATGAAACATGATTAGGTATCTAAAAAATCGGTAAATCATAACAAATATAAAAATTTGAGTCAATATTCTTTGGGATAAAATGAAATCGACGCTAAAAAACTTAAAAGGTTGAACTCATCAAGTCAAATCTTGAATTCCCTTCTAGTTCGGAGAATCCTTAACTCGAAAGAGAAAACTAAGACAATGAAAGCTGAATGAAAAGCTAAGCAAATATGGCTATCTTTCTCAACGCTGAGTTAGATTTCCATAGCATCTCTTCTGCGTTTTTGTCTAAGAATTGGGAATTAAATAACTTTAATTCTCTTTTCTTTCTCTATTTAATCACTAACATATTATGCTGCTGAAGGAAGGCTATAGAGAGGGTTCATTCATGCAATAACATATATGCCTCAATACCAACCACATGGAATTGGTTGTATGAATCAATCAGAAGTGAAATAATTAAAACTATCGAATTTCTGGAGAACGTGATAACAGTGAGCGTATTTGTGAACATGTAGTATATAAGTTGATTGGGAGCCTGATAAGTGATTAGCATCTATTTATAGAAATTGAAGGTTACCATTCGGAATTAAAGGAAGCGAGATAACAACCTGACAAAAACAGAAAGGGGCTAAAAACATAATAAGATCTAACGAAGAAAATACCTCATGAGAGAATTACAAGTCCAAGGTACATCGCTCCACAAAGAAATATAAAAGATATCATTCCCCTGCAAAACAGTCCAAGCAACAGAAGGATTTGTGATTCACAAACAATGAGAAAAATTACTCACATTCTAGTTCACATTCACTTTGAAGCTACGACTAACCAGATAACTCCCCAACCAACACCATTACAGGGACAGGGACAGAGTTCAGCAAACTTCTCAGCATCACTTGAGTGCACTCTTCTAGATATTAAGTCATCATATATATCTGCATTGCCATATAAATGTCAGCTTTTGTCATACCACCAGGGAAAAATAAAGATCCTAGAGAATGGATAGTTTGTACCATAAACTGAAAACAAGCTGTTCATAACACCTGCAATTTACCAGAAAGAACGTAAACAACACAACAACCAAAAACTAAAATGCAGAGAAGGTGGAGAACAGGATAAGTCCATACCTATGAAGAGAATTACGAATCGAAGAATGCGAACTTTTGTTAGTTCTTGCAGAACCCATACTACAGCAATGAAAATGATAAATCCTGGCAAGTCCAGTCTGTTGGGATCAGTAACTAAACATAAAAGCAAATGCATATCAAGTATTGACACTGATCAAGATCCTGAACATACAAACCTATGCAAAGTCCTCGGAGTGTCCACTGTTCAAGAAAGTAAACCATGTAAGATTCTGGAAGTCCTTTTCTTAAAAGATTAAGAAACTTAGACAAGATCTAAAACGTAAAATCTGGGAACATACACATACTATTCTATCGTGTCAAAATATTAATGTAAAGAGTGAATTATCTGCCATCAATATACAAGATCAAATTCAAAATCATGTTTTCTTTTACTTAGCTCCGTACATTTTTGGCAATAAAGAGCACAATGAGAAGTGCAGCAATGAAACAACCAGCAGCAATCTTTGCAGTGAGAAGATTTGTCGATGCAAGTATAAGAACCATCCCCCAAAAAGACGAACCAAGATCTTCAGGAGAGTACAACATTAATTAGAAAAAAAAAGGTAGTCAAAGGTTAAACGGACAAAGCAATCTGCGTCCACAAAAGTAACTTGAAACACATCATCAACAGGGAACTTGAGTAAGGAACTCTTCACTGTCTTTTGAAAACAAAATAAGCAGTAAAATTTTGAATTTGTTTTGACAAAGTATTACATCCAGCTGGCAAGATCAACCAATAAACACCACCACGTGTTTGTGTTACTCCCCCCTCGTTGGCATGAACTTGCATTCCTTCCACCTGTAACCACAAAACATGTGATTTAGAATACAAAAGCACAGTTCTTAGGATTTCCTAAATAGTATGAACTTGAATTTACCAGGGAAACCAAAGTCGTATGCTATAATTAGCATGGAAGCACAACTAAAGCATCGTCCTATCATTTCCTTAGACTTAGCCACGTGGAATAATACAAGATTAGTTGGATCACTTCAGCTGTTCCCCTATTCAAATTAATCTAGTACCGTCCTCATCATCGAGCATTGCAAAATTGCCCCTCTTTCACCCTATTTTTTCCATGCTAGTTTTGTTCTTCCTCTTTTTCTACTCATTCAATTAAAACCCATCATTCTCTTGTTTCCTTTCAGTAGGTGCAAACCATCCATTCCTTGAAGATGTATGTAGAAGTTCTTCATTTATACTTTTAATATCTAAAGTTCTTCATGTCCTTTTTTGGTTTTTCTTTTTGACAACTGAGACGTCCCGTGTCGATTAGCTGGTCCAACTTCAGTTGGCACACACGTTTGGGACTTGGGAAGATATAGGTCAGTCCCTCTACCATTCGCACACTTATACCATGTTTTGGTCCTCTGCAGGGCTTGACTCATGATTTGCACCTACCACACACCCCACATTGTAGCTCCTAGGACCAGAACCCTATGGCCTAAAGTTCTTCATTTACCTTTGTATTTATTTTTCACCCCTTGTTCATGTAATCTAACTTGTTCTGAGGAATAAAAAAAGGAAGGATATACTAGTTGTCTCCAATATATTCCTTCAGTTCAAGTTTATATGACACAATTTCCTTTTTTATATTTGTGCTAGAAATAATGACACATTTCTAAATTCGGTGAACATTTCTTTTAAGATTCCAATATTATACCATCATTCCTTTAGAAAACTGACATGGACCCACTATATATAAAAATAAATACTTTGTGATTTCCTTGTTAGCTAGAGAAGTTAATGTTTAAAATGTAAACGCTAGAACATGTTAGGTATCTTCCATGCTTGTCAAGATTTGGCTTGTTCTTTCTTTCTCACTTTTCGTGCAAAATGTAAAGCTAGAACATGTCAGATATCTACCATGCTTGTCAAGATTTGGCTTTCCCCCTTCTTTTTGGTTCTTTCACTTTTCATTGCAACTAGACTTACTTTCCCCGACTTAGTTTAAATGCAAGCAATATGTAAATTTCTTAAATTGCTCCTATTTGTATCCAGAACTACCACCAAATACATAATTAACATTATTTCTTATACAAAAGCTAGAGTCTTAATATTCAAAGTTTCTTTAAAAACATGATTCTATAAAAAAGAGGTAATAATACAGACTTGCTGCTCATAGCTTATGTAACTACACTAATATACAAAAAGAGAGGTTACACAAAAATACGAACTTTACAAAGTAAGACATAGATAGGCTTGACATCTTAGTATCAGCAAAAAGTAGCTACAACTTCATAATAAACTTTAAAAGGAAGATCTCTCGCTCTTTCTAGCTTGGTTTTTTTATGTGACACTTTGTAGTTGTTCCGACCTTTATAGTTTGTCAGAAACACGTGATTCAGTCGTTCAACTTTCATCTCATTAAAGATCTCTCAATTTCATTCACTGACTCGCCAATAGTTAAAGGAGTCATTGATACTGAAGGGATTGTTTAGCCTTAAAGAATTTGAGGTCCAAAATATAAAAAATGGACAAGGAGGTTAAATAAGATGGCGAACATCTTGTCGAGCAGCTTCCGCAAATCCAATTCATTAGCACTAAGATGAGGTCTTACATTTGCTGGATAAAAGTAGGATCATTTGACGGTGCTCATTTTGATCGAACCTCTTTAAAACTACTTTCATTTAAATAAATCCTAGCAGATTTGTTTTTAAAGTTCTTGCAACTTGACTTTTGTTAATTCTTTTACCACAAAAGGGAAGATTTCATATTTTTTCCTAAGAAACACCTCAATTCCATCTTCATCAAACCTAGAGCTTGCAACAATAGCCATAAACATAACTTTTATTATGAAATATTTAAGTTTGCAAAACCTATATGGGTTTGGCTCTTGTTCTTATAGAAGAAGATAGCACATTTCAGACTTTGAACAGAAACATCCAATTTTCATCAATATGAACTCGCCTAAAAATTGTACAATTTGAATGGAGCGTACTAGACTCAACATTGATAAACAGATCGGAAACCGTGCCTTTTTATTTTCCTGTCAGAAACAGCTTCTATTTCTACCCAAAAGCACTTTTTCTTCACTAAAAAGCTTGGCCAACCATCTCAACTTTGAAAAGAAGCACTTTTGGCCTTGGAGAAACAGGCTACAAAGTTTGTTTGATCTTTGTTGGCTAGTAAATAACTTGTTTTGCAAATTTCTGATAGAACTAATCAAGTAATCCGGGAACTAAAAATCTCAAAGGACATCTTAAGACAAGTTTACTCATTTTCCTTTTATCTCTTAAAATAACACATTTATAGCCACAAGAAAAGTGAAAAGGACAGAAACTTGAAGCTAAAGATAAAAGTCAAATTCATCTCCATTGCCTTGCACTTTATGAATTAACTTATATCTCTATATCTGAACCAAAAGGTAGAACAATTCACCTAACCCTATGGAACTGCAGTCCAGCAACATTAGAAATAAGTACTTCTAATACAAATTGAAACTCTTGAAGGCCCTAAACAGTCATATAACAGAAATCAATTAGACTGATATTCACCCAATGAACAAGTAATCTCTTGAGCTTATATATCATTTGCATCTAGTATATGACAAAGAAGAACTTACCTCACCACATGTGAGCTTACAAGCGATTGCATGGCTTGCTTCATGAAGAAATACAGTAATGAGCTTGAAAGGTGTCAGGACAAATGTCCTCCATAACTGTTATGATATTCAGAAGGAAAAGAAATAAAAAAGCAAAATGAATATGCAAAATCTTTACAGAAAAAAAGCAGACCGAAGTACAAAAATTATCCATAAATGTATACAAGATAACAGTTGGAGATATTCTAAGGCAAATATACGAGATAGAAAGAAAATCTAGTACTCCCTCCATCCCAATTTAAGTGTCTTACTTTCCTTTTTGGTCTGTCTCAAGAAGAGTGTCTATTTTCATATTGAGTAAGGTCTCTAATTCCAACATTCTACATGGAAAGTTTAAAACCACAAGATTTAAAGCACTACAGACATGTTTAATTTAAGACTACAAGATTCAAACATCTCCCTTTATTTCTTAAACTCCATGCCCAGCCAAACTCAGACACTTTAATTGGGACGGAGGGAGTATACCATTTGAACGTGACTTGGCATAACATTTTCTTAATGCTGACAAGTGACAACTTTAAGTATCTTATATTTATTCTCAACAACAGCAACAGCTTACACATAGGAGATGAGGTGTTATGATCATATAGATATATCATGGATATCTTCTCAAATGCAAAGTACATATCATATTAATTTACACATATGCTTCAGAAATGAATGCAGAGTTGTAACTTACATATTGAGGAAATAATGATTTGTTCTCTAAATAACCTTAACAATTTGAAAAGCTAAACTACACGGGGATAAAGCAGTAGGTTTCCGAGAAAGTGATCCTTGAACCTAAAAGATATCTGGATACACGTGGATGTACCTCAGTACTTCGATTTTCTCAAAAAATATAGTGAAGACACTATTTTATACAATATACAGGGACTTCAAACGGAAAGCAAAAGTACAATTTTTCCCATTTTCACAAAGAATTGAACAGGTTTTTGAATTTATAAATACCTTTTCAACGCTTTGACAACGCACAGCATCGACCAATCAAAATTCTTGCTAAAGAGATTCATGAATTGCCAAGCAGTAGCCATCCCAATGCTGCTGTGACTTATTATATGAATAAAGACTCTAATCAAGCGATATTGCATGCATATTTTGTCAATTTTTATCCTCATTTTAGGCTTTCATCTTTTTTGAGATGCACTGTTGAAAACAAGAAGATTAGAACTAATTACCAATTTGCAAACTTGTGGATCGTTACATCAATGTTTATATTTACAGTTTCACATATATTGATATTTACATATACATGATGAGTAAGTGGACCTCTCTACTTCTGTATTGTTCTGTTAGCTGCTCTAATGTTGTTACTCGAGCCAAGGTCCGTACATCTACCCTCCCAGACCCCCTTTTGGGACTATATTGGGTTTGTTGTTGATGAGTAAGTGGAATGAATGGTAAAGGGCGAGAAATGAACACATAGGGTGAGGGCTATGTTAACTTTAGTAACTAAATTTTTCACTTATTTTAATTTATAAAGAGCGTATACCATGACTATTGCATTTAGGTACCTATATTGTCCCACCAATACTAGCATCGAGTAATTTTATTGACCAAGGTTTCGACAGGGAGAGAAAGATCACATAATGTTTTCGCCATCTATACTGGGATTCAAACCTTGATCCTCCATGGTTTCATTCTAGTTAAATCAACCACTAGGCCACACCTTTCAGACCTAGCTAAACATTTCACTTACACGTAAATCCTATCAATACATAATTGAGAACGGACTCCTGAACTAACCATTTCCTGATGACCAATGCTCTACCAGTAACTTCTTAGGGCGTCGACTGTTAAGAACCAGAGCAGAAAGACACAAAGATAGCGTATACAGTATATAATAGTGTGCTCTGTCTTTCAAACTGAATCCGACTTTAGACTCATTTTCGGACATTCTCTTTTATTCCGGCACTTCATATCTTTTTGACAACAAAACTACAACATACCCAACATAATCCCATAAGTGGAGTCTGGGGAAGGAAGACCTTACTCTACCTTGGGAGGTGGGAGAGGTTGTGTTTCGCATAGACAGATTTCTTTTAACAACAAAACAAAGAAAATAAAGGAAAAAATTACTACTTGGAAGCTCTAAAGCTACAGATACTAGTTAAACAGAGCAACTTCAGAATTTCAAACTTCAGGCTCTAGAAGGACCCAACCTTTACACTTTTCTATCAAACAATACAAACAACCTTGAAATTTTGCATCTCTCTCCTAATTAGACACAAAAAAGTAGAAACATATAACTACAAAATGTAGCCTAAAGCTCTTTGCTTACATGTCTCGATCTACCAATAAAAGAGCAAAATAACAAAAACTCTTACAAAGTGGGGTTTGGGAATACGTATGCCTTACCCTGGAGATAGTAAGGTTGTTTCCACAAACGCCTCGGCTTAATGAAAAATAGATCGAAGCTATTCGAAAAAGGAAATAACAAAAATGGAAAACCCATGACAAAATACCACAGAAAACATGATAAAGGATAGTGAACAGTAATTAGAACAAAAAAAATACAATAAAGGAAGACCAAGAAGCCACAAATAATAACAGAAATAAAAAAGTCATGGCAAAATACTAGAGAAAGCTTAACAAAGCATACTGAACAGTAACAACAACAAAAATACAACAATCGAGATACAAAAAAGGCAAATAGTAATATAAATCTAGGAACAAGAATACTACCAATAAAGAGCAAAACTTGATCCAAAAACAACATTCCATGCACCTAAAAGCAGAATGTCAAAAAACAAAAAGAGAGATGGACATACAACAAGAATGACAACAGTGAAGACACCAATGGTAGCAAGAAAAAGCTTTTGGTCACGGTTACAACAATTCTGAAGCTCCCAATTCGGATTCATCCCTCTTTCGACAACCCCAAATAGTTTAAATCCTCTACACTCTAACAACCTTAAACTTCTCTTTTTTCTTTTGCCTCTAAATCCCAAAATTTCAAGATCTATGCTTCCACCAAAACAGTTGAATGGTTTTGGTCAACAAACAAGTTGGTTTAAATGGCTCACGACGGTAACTTCTACGAAAGAGAAAAAAACAAAGGAAGATGAGATTGTTCACTTCACTGGTGAGTAGATATTCTGAATCAATCAATCCTCTAAGCAAACAACACTTTTGTCGTTTACCTTGTCAAACGTTTGAAATATTTAGAATTAAGTTTGAAATTAATAATATAATTTTAGTAATAGGAGGTTGTGGTATATGTTATTTTATATTATTATTATTATTTTTTTCTTTAATCGGAGTATGTGGTAAATAACATTGCTGCCAGTGATAATAAATGCCCTACACCAACTTATAAATTTTACTTGGTGAAAATATTTTGTTGAGAAAAATTTATTATGTCAACTAAATAGTTATTTTATTTTATTCGTTATATTTTAGATATAATAAATTAATTAAAATTTAATGTGCTTACAATAAAATATTTGACTGCCACGTAGATCCTCTAGCCAAATACTCCAGTAGAAAGGCAACTTTATATTTCATTTACTTTCAAAATTTGGGTCCCATTTAATTTGGCAATGTTTGGCAATCTTTTTGTTATTCGAGTCAACTTTTAATTAGTATCAAAATTAAATTAAATCAAATTAATATATATTTATTTGTTTGATTGATGGCTGTTGATTTGATTCGCTTTTGATTTTATAGTTTGAAAAAATTAATGGTATTTGTATAATAAACAATTTACTTCTTCTGGCTATAATTTCCTCGAATTATTAAGAAAATGGCTTTACATCTATAAACTTTAATTTGATGAATAAAGTCTATAAGAGATATTAAAAGTCTAAGTAAATATTTGTCGTTATTTTCTTGCATAAATTGATTTTAATTCATGCCTTATTTTTTTTTGTTTTAATAATAAAAAAATTAGCTTAACGCCTAGACTTTGAGAGATAAATTATTCATAAAAAATAAAACTTTGTTGAGAAATAATACAAAATATTTAAAATTATCTATAAAAATTGTACATATAATCTTTTGATTTGGTTGAGTTTTTTTTTTCATTTTATTTCTAATAAAATCAACCAAATCAAATTAAAAACCCCAAAAATCAATTTATTTAATTGTTTTTTCATTTTGGATCAATATTTTATTAAACCATGAACAATCCTAGGGGCTCATTTGGTAGGAGAGATAATAAATAACTAATCTCGGAATTAATTTTAGAATGAGTTTATCTCATATTTGATTGAGATAAATCGCATGATAACTTATTCTAAGTTAATTATTTTGAGATTGTAGTGTTATTTTTATCCCATATTGAAGGTGAGAATAATTAATTCCAAGCAATGTGGAATAACTAATACTAAAAATATCTTGTTCCACAATCAAAGGAGTACTAAATGTATATGGACCTCAATATAGTATCTTTTCCTTTTATCAAACAATAGTAGAGAAAAAAATATCAAATCCATTCTGAACTTGTTTCAAAAATTCGATTACACACTTAAATTATTATAGCAACCTAATACACACTTGTACTATTTAAAAATAAATTTATTTATCCCTTAAAACGGACGTGGCAAAAAAATAACTAATTAAGATAAAGGATAGGCGCGTTTGAGTAAAAAAATCAAAGCAAAAAAAAAGTCAAAATTCTTCCCTTCACCCTACCCACCTACACCTCTTTTTCTTCACACACTACACCTTTTCTTCCCTGTAACTTCACTGAAAAAAATAGTGGAGAAGAATCACAACACCATTGATTTCTCCACACCAATCAAAACATCAATGAAGAAAAAATCATCACATTCTTATTAGTTTCAATATTACTATAAAAAATCACAACTTTTTCATCCGATTTCACCACCTCTGTCATTACTTCAACACCTAACCCATGATCAACCATTTTATTATCGTTCACCATCGCCCATTTCAATTTCATCACAATGCCACTAGCAGCTATATCACTAATGATTGTTCGACAGTAAAATTATGTGTGAAATTTTCAATAAATTGAAAGATGAAAGCGAAAGAGAGGATTTACAGTTTATGCAACTTTCGAAGGGTCAATAATGGTAGATGTTCATGGTGTAGGATCTGGATAATGATGGTGGTGTGGTTTTGATGGTAAGTTCATGGGTGTTGAATTTTCATGGTTCTTTGTAATTTTGAATGGTGCCAATGACGATACTATGATTTTACTAGCGATTGTTGAATTTATGATGGTTATTTGCAAATCTTTTGTGTTATCGATGGTTGTGGTATCATTTCGATGGTGCAACTATCTACCTAGTGTCCCTTCTAAATGGGAGATTGATTTCAGGATAGATATTTTTCCGGATACTGTAATGTTCCATACTTGTTTTAGTCTAGAAAGTTCAAAGTTCAGCTTAGAATTAAAAATCAAAAAATAAAATCTTTCCCTGAGAGCCATGAGATGAATCACGAGTCATAATTAGCTTGCAGACTTGTGTGCCTGCTCGCGGTATCAAGAACATAACCTTCATATTTTGAAGCCTTTAAGCAAAATTTTGAGTCCAGGATCACAAGATCAAGTAACGACTCATGGTAGCTAGTTATGGGTAGTCTCATGGACTCGTAGCACCATGGTGTTAGTTTTCAGTAGCCCTTCCTCCAAGACTACGAGTCTTCTTATGACTTGTGAAACCTAGTCATAAGTCGTCCGATCGAAGAACCAAATTCTGATAAGCCAGGCTTCAGTGCCACGACTCAAGTCATGAGTCGTGACTTCCTAGAGCGAGTCGTAGATTGACTTATGGCAATTTGCAACAACCCTGCAGGTCATTAATTTTATAGGCATTGTAGTCTTTACCTAAACTTTTAATACTAAAACTATGTCAATTTGGCTTCATTCAGGACTAGTATAAATGCCTAAATATACTTTTTCTTTCATAATTATATTTAAAGAATTTAGAAATACATTTAATCTCTCACAGGCTTCTTCCAAAACACACCTAGATTCTTCAAAACCTTTTTGAACCAACAACAAAATCAGTAGTAAATCTTCAATTTAGGTGTTAGAACTTCATCAAGGGTTGCCTTCAATCCTTGGATCCAGAACCTTTAGTTTTCATAAAGATTGTACGATTTACGAGTTAGGGTAAAATCCAAAATTTGACTTATTCATGTCTAATCAATTTTACAGCATGATGCAAATTTAATTATGCATGTTGTCATGGTTTTATACTTGTTCATGAGATAGTAATATGATTTCATGGATTTTATGTAATTGTCCATAAATTGAGAATTTGACTAGAAGTCTTAGGATAAAAATAAAAGTTCATAAAATTTAGGTTTTAGAGTCAAGTGTATTTATTTAGACTTAATAAGAGTTAAGTCCAGTTTAGATAAAATCAAGTTTTGAACCTCGAAATTTGCCTTTTAGATAGGCTCAGACATCACCACTTGGATTAAAACAAAATAGAATAACAGAGACAGTGTCTGAAAGATAATAAAAATAGCTTTACAAACAATCGAAACATATTATAAGGTTAGTTGAGTACTAAGTTAGATCTCATTAATCTTGTCAGGAGTAGTTAGCTAGATGTCAATTTTGGGAGTAGTATTAATACCAAAAGGATGAGGATTTTCACATGCCAATTTAGGGTGATACTCAAATCCCATTATTATGTACCACCACAGTTTATTACACCTAGAGTTCTAAGGCATCAACTCAAACTTAGTGAATCCACTAGAGTATTTCAGGGTCTACACCCCAACAAGGTTTATAGGGACTTTCTAGCATTGGCTTATATATTAGGCTTCAGAATTCTCACTCAGAGTTATGCCAGTTATAGAGGCTCCTAACAGTGTCAGCTACCAGCAGTTCATAATTTTCATAAATCAAACATTTACCAATTTATTTTATTTTATTGAAGTTCAATCTTTATTTATCCTCAAATTCATTATTTATGATTTAAGTGATTGTCAAACTTGCTTTAACTACTTTATACTATTTTAGCTTGATTTTGATTTAGATTTAGCTTAGTTACATGTCTATTTTGTTCACACATATACATATATATTTTTGTTTCAACCAAATTATTACTTGTTGCACTCTTACATATCCATTGTACCGATGTATATGATTACTTGCATGTTCTTAGTATGTAGGTCCAGACAACTATTTTCACATTCAAGTTGACCAGACATTACGTCTCCAGCTAGCTAGTGGTGATTCCTCATGTTCCGAGGGCTAAGGATTATCAGAATAATAGTCTTTTAGTAGTTATTTCTGTTTCAGTATTTCTATTAGAGTTGGCTGGGGTTTGTCTCAACAACT
This sequence comes from Withania somnifera, assembly GCA_039654485.1. Classification (NCBI taxonomy): domain Eukaryota; kingdom Viridiplantae; phylum Streptophyta; class Magnoliopsida; order Solanales; family Solanaceae; genus Withania; species Withania somnifera. Next base: position 5,856,596 of record JBDJHY010000078.1, read on the forward strand.
CTCTAACAATACTTAATATGGCTTTCATACAGTGTAGACGGTACTCAACTTATTGACTTATCTTTTATTTATGTTTTCCTCTATTATTACTTTGCTTCTTCCAGATATATAAGTATGTTTAGTGTAGACATGATCCAAGGATATTTTCGAGCCATCCAGTGGTTTGAGTGCCTTGTACGGTCTAGGATGCAGACTCAGGACGTGACAAACTTAGTATCAGAGTCTTATACTTAAGTGTCCTAGGATGTTTGAAAGTCGAGTTCTTTTATAGGTGTGATCTGCGACATATTTATTGAGAGGCTACCCAATGTTTAATAAAAAATTTCCTTTTATTCATTTCTTAAATCGTGCCTTGGGGTTTAACACTAAGAAATAGTTTTTGACTCATGCATTACACGTTTCATATCATGCCTCACGTTTTTTAGATCATGCCTCCCAAATATGCACCAGCTTGCAGAGCAACAACTCGTCCTCTTCAGTCCAGAGCCCAGTCCCCTTTAGCTCTTGAACCTCAGCATGACAACATTACTGTAGTGGAATTCAGAAATGTGATCCAGCTATTGACATAAACAGTTACTGCTCAGGCACAACAACAAAGAGCAACCCCCATTGTTCAGCCAACAGTTCCTGAAGTTGGTATAGTGAGTGTGAGGGAGTTCCTAAAAAAAACCCTCAGGAGTTCTATAGTTTGAGAGTTGCAGAGGATAAAAAAAATTTCATTGATGAAGTTCACAAGATTTATGAGATCATGAGGATGGTGGATGTTGATAGGATAGATTTTGCCTTGTACCAGATGAAAGATATTGCTAGATCATGGGCTGACTAGTGGAAGAAAATTAGCATAGTTGGTGTAGCCCCTTCTTCATGGGAAAAGTTTGAGGAGGCCTTTTTAGGACAATTCTTTCCTAGGTAAAATTAAGATGCTAAGACTCGCGAGTTCTTGAATTTGGAGAAGGGATTTATGAAAGTTACTGAATACGGTATAAAGTTCACTCAGTTATCAAGGTACGCCCGATACATGGTTGCAGACATGCATAATTGTATGGACTTATTCATTTCCAGGATCTCTCCCTATTTGAAAAGGGAAGAGAGGATAACTCCCTTAAAAAATAAGATCTTCGGGTTTGCAGATTTAGAAACAAGGAGATAGTATCAGTCCAATTATTTTTGGTGGAATCTGTTCGTCAAGGGAGCTACTTGGGAAGCAGAAGCAAACATGATGTCCAAACATCCTTACCTCTTCCCTCATAGTCCAACCTTAGTGTAGGATATTTTATTCTCTCTAGTAATGGAACCTAGTCACGAGTCGTCATACATACTCGTGGGATCTTGGTACCAAATTCCAGTAAGCTAGGCCTCAGTACCACGACTCAAGTCATGAGTCATAACTCCATATTTCAAGTTCCAATTATTAGTTTCGGACACAATTTGTAGATTTCAATATTCAATACATGAATTTCTTATATTATTTAACCGTATTTCATTATAATATTTAGCCTGAAATAGTTTTGTTCCTTCATTAAGGGAGTTTTCAAAAAGGCTTACTAGGGAATCCTATTAGTGGTACCTAGCCCATATGGGCCTCCTATGTTGTGTGACAAATGTTGTGGACACAGGTGATGAGGTACATGGCAGGAGATAAATTACATTGATCTAGTTGGTGAGCTTCGTCTAATGTTGTTTGCAATAGTAGTTTATCTTATATTCTTAGACAACTGATTTGTTCCAGAGTAATTTTCCTAAAAATACGTATAAAGTTTTCAATCATTAGATGTTCATAACTTAGGTAACGGGTTTAGCTTATTAAATGCTTTGGCCTTTAAGTTCTTACATAATTTTCAGGCGTTAATAATTAAAGATTTGTTTGACTTTATTAATATGTTGACTTCATTTGAAATTTTAAGACAACTAGTACAGGGTTTCACTTAACAATTATACAAGTTGAATGTCAATCACGTCTCACCTAATTTGGAGCATGACACCAAATCTCAGATAAATCATGCATATGATCAAAATGTTGCCAATATAGAGATATTGAAATATAATTAATAGTGTTATTATACATTATATCTAATTCGAGGTTCACACTCTCATTTAATAATTTTTTTTATCTTATCATCTCCTATTGTTGTAATCATGGCTAGGAAGAGCTCTCGAATAGAAAAGAAAAAGGATAGTGAAGTTGAAACCGTGAAAATAATGAACCATATGATATATTGAACAAAAGAAAGATCCACTACAGGATGAACCAAAAAAAAAATTCTTATTTTAAGATTCAATATTTGGAACACAAAGCAAAAGCCTACATTCGTCAAACCTAAATGTTTCCTATTAAATATGAACATGTATAAATATATGAGTGTTTTTAACCATAAATTTAACTACCTAAAAAAGAAAGAGAATGAATAAGATAACATTTTTGTCTAATAGATCAATTTTTGAGTGTTAGACAAGAAATCAAGCCCTCTTTAGCACAAATTATAGTTTTTCTTATTTTGCACAAAAAACAGTATTGGTTTTGTTTCTTAAAGTTAAAAAGTTATATGAAATTTTTATTGAGGATATCGGGTTTTTTTTTCACAAGTTACATTTTTCACTTATTTAGCACATAAATATTATGAATTTAATGTTTTCTTTTTATTATTATATTTACACGCCACATGCACGGACGTGGTACACACATATGACCTTTTATTTTAATAAATTTCACATTCCACACATACATCCCCTATATATTTGTAATGGCTCTCAGAGTTATTTTTCATTTTTTCCTGATCACTCTATACTTTAGAGCAAAGTGGAGGTTGCACCAAGTCATTTATGGGTTGTTAGGATTGATTGATCGAGTCCCTGGTAACTTCGTACCTTGAATTCTTGCCATTTGAGGCTTCTTTGGGCTCTACTCAGCTCATACGACTTCATATCACATTTTCATTGCTTCTTTTGAGTCTACATTATCGATTACGTAAAGTTTTCATATATGGAGTGTTGTATTTGGACTCCTTTTCGATTGCGATGGGTAGCGTTGAATTAACTCGCTTTAGTTTAACTAATATTTCTTTTGAGTTAGCATACCAAATTATGTTGAAGTTTTATTATTTTAAAGTGTAGGTTTTATTAGAAATAATTTTTATGTATTTAAAATATTATAAATATTTTATATTAATTTTTATGATATCCGGTTATTTATAAATCGGGGGAATAAAAATTCCCCCTAAATAAATGTGCAACCACCATTGATCTTACTTATATATATTATATTATATTATATATGTATCCTACATTAGGTAGTTCTTTTACTGAGAAAAATAAAAAGTGCAGAGAACCTTCGTTGTTATTTTCCCCCTCTTAAATCAATAACCTTCATTCATTTATTCAGGGTAATTTTGGTAGTTTTGCTCTGTAAAAGCTCAGTATCTTGGTTCTATGTCCGTTTCTAGCTAGTAA
>JBDJHY010000078.1:5884056-5899776 GCA_039654485.1 Withania somnifera
CGATGAAGTAAATTTCAAGGCTGAGAAAAATCACCAAGTATTGCCTTCGATTTCTACACTAATTGGGTAAGTTTCTTCTTTGTTTTAATTCTTGAAATTCTTATTTTCCTCCATTAATGGTCCCAATTGGTGAAGTTGATGAACCCTTGTCATAATTCGAATATTTTTTGCATAATTCTTTATTCCCTGATTATATTTTGCTGCGTAATATCGTTAATTCATCGAATTTCAACGTTTAATCCTATAAAGGTTGCATCTTTAACATCGTTATAGTAAAATCTATCCGGGTTATTTTGGAGCCCTTCCCGCACTCGAATTGTGCTTAATTTTAGAGCATGAGTTTCTGATAAGGTTGGAAACTCCGTGGAAAAGTTTTTTCAGTTCCGACAAGCGAGCCCCGCAGGCCCAATTTAAGGCCCAATCCGAAACTTAGCATAATTTATACCATTAGACTCGTATTGATACATGGATTACTATTTTGTAAGTTTCAGAGCAATTGGAGTTCGTTTGATATCATTCGGAGTAACAAATTTAAGTTTACATCGCTTTATCGTTGGACGACAGATAGACTCTGTGGGGCTATCTCTGGGTCTATAGCTTTAATAATTGTACTAAATAACATCCATGGTTAGGTAGCTAGGTGGTTATAGTGACCTTGTATCGTTCTTTCGTCTGTTTCCTCATTTGATAAATACTTTGGCATCTAGATTTTTATATGGTGCCTTTGACTTAAGACTTGCCCATTGATACTTGTTCGGGCATAGATGGTTGTTATTTTATGTATAAATAGTTGTTGATATGTTGTGCATACATCATACGATAGATTATGCCTTTTGCTCCAATGAGAGTGCATTGTGGCTGAGCCAGTATTACTACACGATTATTGAGCCGAGGAGGTTAGAGACTAATGTTCGTAATAATAATGGATAATGATATATATCAATAATTCAGAATATTTTAATAATAAAAATATAAGTAATAACATTTCTACTGTTTTAGACTCGGCATTGTATCGAGCACTCGATAAAACTATTTTCACTTGTTTTAGTCCAGGCTTTACACCCTGGCATCGGGAATTATCATTTGACTAATTAATGTTGGGATTTGAGATCGACTCCGTTCAACAGTGAGTACAGCTGCTGGCACTTGAGTCCGTTATCATATGGTAGTGAGTACAACTTTTTGACACTCATCATACTTACTGATTGTGGAGACTTAATGATACCCGACCTATTGAGGATGTTGGTGATACCGTTATATTGAGGGGTTGTACGTCATGACTTGCCGAACACCGCTTGATGATGTTATGGAGGATTCTATGATCAAGGCATATTCAAAATCATGCATAATTACACTTTTTGTTCAATTATATTGCTTATCTTGGTTGTTGATTTACGGGATTGATAATCTGATTCGAGAATGGTCATCCTCTAATATTCTACTCAACCTAGTCTATAGTTACATCGTTGAGTAGGGATGTGATATTCTAATTTGGATGCATTAAGCTATTTTTACATTTCGTAACCACATGGGATAGCTAGGTATATTTCTACCCCAACTGCAAATCACTTCTAAATTACTCTTAAGATGTTACCCACACTCCTTATATTCTTCATTTGGTCCCTCTGGTCCTATGAACAACTCACTTTGAGACTATATATTCACTTTAATGGTAGCTAATCAACGAAGTAGTAAGTGAAAGAAAATAAAAACAATCAAACGACATGATAATTAACAAAGTAACTTGTAAATATATTATGCAATCATATTTATAGCCTCGACCTTAAAAAAAAAAAGGATCCCTTAGTCACTCATAATCTTACATGAAAATCACAATACAATAATTACACAAATAAAACTAAGAGATTCTAATGTTAAAAATCAAGAACCCTCATTCTAGCCTCTTTGAGGCGTTGTTTTGCTCCTTCAAGCCTTGTTTGTGCTGTCAACTCGTGTGATATTTAATTACGTTCAAAGTTTTTTACATGCTTAAAGAATATTTATTGGTGTAGAATTTTTTTTAAATAAAATAACTAGATCTAAAATAAAAATAAAAAAATTAATTCGAAGAAGAACTAGCTCCACATCGTGGAGGCCACAAGGACATAATCACCCGTGAGACATTGATTGACTTCTTGATGGTGTTTCATCTATGGCTACATTTCCTTGGTGGTATCACGTATTAAAATTTTGTCGTACTCCCATCCACTGTTGTTTTGAAATTAGTTTGCAGTACTTCAATTTTATGCCACATTTCTTGGTGGTATCACATTAAAATTCTATCGTACTCCGATCCACTATAGCTTTGACTTTAGTTTGCAATACCTCTTGATGTTCCTTCGTGATGAAGGATCCCATGTGAATTTGCTAGTGGAGTCCTTGTCTTCAAGAGGTACCTGGTATAGGCTTGGTTTCCTTCTTTATTACTATTCATGCTTGATAGTCGCGTGATTGGACGACGATTCAAAATCTTTTCTTTCAATAAGAGTAGTGTTTTTCATTAAAATAGGGAGACTTGTTTGATGAGTTTCATCTCATAAAATGGCACTAAAAATTTGATAATTAGCTTTATCTTTGGGTTGTTAACCAACTTTAATGAGATCGTGCGCTTATACCAATTGAAAGTTAAGATGGAATGAACTGAAATTTTCTTTTGTTTGAGAGTCGACTATCGAATGTCTGGAGTTGATTAACCTGCAAGTAAATATACAGAAGAACAAGAAATACAGAAAGTGTAGAAAAATAAAGATAGGAGATGAAATTTTTATATTACTTGGGATTAACAATATAGTACCTACTCCAGTCTCTTTAATTTCGAATTCCTTAAGAGTATTGATAAGTTTTGATATACAAGCCTTATTGTCTGATCTATACTCAAAATTCTATTTTGGACACAACCTCTACCTGTAAAACTAATACTGAATTTGATTTTTTCTTAATCTTTTATAATTGTAATGAATTAGAGTATACAAAATATTTTCTAAAGAAAAAGATTTGACAGTATTCTTGTTCAAGTGACGTTGCGTGATCCTTAACCTACTGCTGTTCTTTTTATAACGTTAGGCTAATGCTCTTGCAAAAAAATCCAAAGGTGTTTTTACTCGATCAAGAACAGTGATTCATTAATTAAGCAATCACGCATGTTCATGTTCATGTTGGATATGTCCATGATTAGTAACGTGGTCTTCTTTCCTTTACTGCTTAATGTTGTTTCCTTTGCTGCTCCTTGTTGGTCCCTTTAATTCTGCTCGATTTGATTTTCTTCCATGATATAGGACCGAAATGCCTCCAGTGACTGTTGGTTTTGACTTCTTTCCTTTGTGTCCTAGCACTGATGATTGAGGAATCTTTGCTGATTGATTTTCCTTGATCTTCATCCCTCTATTCAAGGGCTTTAACTTGGGTATCATCCTCTTTCCTAATCTGCGACTTTTGTAATTCGAAACCTTTGTAGAATTGGCTTGATGTGGTTTCCCTACATGAAGTCAATTGTCACTATCTAAATCTAACTACCAGAGGCTAACATTTCCAACGACCATTAGTTCTTCCTGCAAACCTTTTATACTCGTTATCTAGCTCTACTTATAATCCAAAGCTAATTCAATCATAGTCCAATTAATAAGGCACGATAAACGATAATGTTTTACTTGTAACTCCTTGATACAAAGAAACCATAAGAATGGAAGTTCTCTAGAAAACAGAATATATTTGCATGCTGTGTAGGTGGTGTAGCCATGATCAAACAAATTCAAGCCTTAAAATAGAAATAATTTCTTTCAATAAATTTATCAAACACCAAGTAACAATTGGTTTCATCTAAAAATATTCAAAATAGCACAACTTTGAATACCAAAGAAGTGGAGTAAGACCAACTTTAGGCTTATTATAAATTTAAAAATTTTCAGTAGCTGTGCTCTACACCAAGAAGACAACAGAAAAGAGACGCAAAAACAAAATTTAATTGAAATATTAAGCCACTCGAAAAGCTTCTACTTTTTGGGCTACCAGATCTATAACTTTTCTATGTTTATTATATATTTTTACCTCAAATTTGTGAATCCAACAAAGACCTGAAAATAATCCAAAAGATCGTGCAACTCAATCTAATTCTAGTTAAAGAGGATAGGGACAACTTTAGAGGTTAAATGTGAATGCTACGTATCTACTTAAAAATAGGATGCAGGACACCTAGCACAAAACAATGTGAGCAAAATAACACATATGAAGTGGATATAATGACTAAGATGTTCTTATTTTTAATTTAATTGGCATTTAACACACAAGTATAAACCTTCACTTCTATAATATAATCTTGTTAACCTACAAAAAAAAATGTATATTATATTAGTAAATAAAACAATTTAAATATCTTATTCATATTAGTCTTACGACCATCCCCGAATACTCATCATCAACACAAAAATTCGTATCACGAAAAGCGTAATTTTTCAACCGTATATACCATATTTTAAAAGTGAATGAGAGAGGTTATTACGAACAAAAAATTATAATATTTCTTAAGTTTTAATTGATCCAAGTAATTTTCTCATGCCTAAATTATTATCAAACCTCTGTTACCATTTGGTCTTCCATTGGCCCTTTGATTTTTGCAGGATAAACCCTCTTTATCTCCTTTGCATATTTGGTTGAAAAGATTATTTGGGTAGCCTCCTTGTTTACCCATGAAGAAAAACAGGCCTGTAGCGCACCCATTTTCCACATTATTTATCAGTTCCGTATACTTGCAAGCTATCTGCTTGAATCCATTGCAACATACAAGTGGGTTGTAATAAGGTCCTTTGCATGTACTTGTAAGGGGAGTATAGTCTTCCTTGGCGAAATCAACGGGACAATAATCCTTCACAAAAAAACTTTCAAGAAGGCCACGGCCCCCTAGCATGTGAACCTTGAGTGCTTCATCTGCACAACATACACACACACACAAAAAAAAAAATTGTTAGTGTTTGGAATAATTTTAATAAGAAGTCTTTGGGTTCAATCTATTATATATCTCAGATATTATACCATTATAATCTAATGAAAATTTGGATTAGTGAACCTCATAGCAGGCCCGCCGGCGGATCAAGCCCCTTATCCATCCCTAAGGTATATGGTTTTATTAAATACAATAATTTTTGCTCATATTATGTATTTGTTTAACAACTCCACGAAATATTTATAAATAATGATTTTATTTTATGTTGTTTTGTTTTTTCATTATGTCTTGTTCCTTTATTATATATATATTTTATGAACTATTGTTTGTTTCAGTTGATGGTCTTTTCAGAACGTCTCTACCTCATTCCTATGATACTGGTACGGCCTGCGTACATTCTATCATCTCCAAACCTCACTTTGTGAGAATATAATAGTTATATTATTGTAGTTGTATTTAGTTATGATTTTACGTTAACTTGGCCATTATAAGCAACAATGAATTTCAAAACTGAATTCACCACCATCAATATATAATATATTAGTGGCTAATTATTGCTAAAAATATAAATTAGTGGCTATTAACCTATTGTCATTAAATATATCTTTTATGTAGTGACCAATGGTTGTGTGTCGTAAAAACCTGTTAATCAAAGATCTCGAATTCGCGCCTCATCGGAAATGGAGTCCCTCTAGTAGGGACCAAAACCTGCTATCTCTCAACGTGCTCAAGCGTGCTTCAAAATGGATGCAACATCAAGATGAAAAGCATTGAAAGAAATAAAATAAAGATGGGAGGAGTAATTACATGAGATGTGGTCTGGGGAAGAGGAGGCCAATCCAACAGCAAGGAAGAAGAAAAACAAGATGAAGCATGATATGTCAAATGTCATTGCTGCTTTTCTTCTTCTTAATTTGGTAGAGATTTAACTCTTTATTGATCTCCGTTTCTTCCCGACGTCCACTTTTCTCTATTGAATATTTTCACAATTTTCCTTCTTTATTTATAAGGTAGAGAAAGACAGGGAGACTCGGACAAAGAAAGGATGAAATCTAACTAATGTTTTAGTCCGTTGATTTGTTATGTTTTATTGCCCCTTCATTTCTCTACTTCCAACTATCCAAACACTATTTTGTCCAAACTATCTGAAGCTCTTAAAAGTTATTTTTTACTTAGAAATATCTAAAAGTATGCTAGTATTGCATACAAAAACTAATAATATATTTAGCATGTGCATATTTAATTTTATTTTTGTTAGAAGTTTATTGGACATGAATAAATTCGACCACATAAACTCTCTGCTTATGCTTTTTATCTTTTTCTTTTTTTTTTAATTTAATTTATTTTGAAGACGAGTGTTTGTTTATTGTTCCATTTGGATCAAGATTTAGTTACAAACAAAATAAATCATTTTAACTCAATTTTTTAGTTATTAGGATCAAACATAATTTTATTGGTACTGATTTTTGTCGGTTTTGGGTTGATTTTTTAAGAAATTAATAGTTTATATCTCTTTCATTTTATTCCTTATAATTAAAAAAAGAAGAAGTTTACATTGTTATCACGCTTATGATATGTTACAACCTTTTTCTATTACTGGGGGGTTGTAGCGCCCCATTTTTTCTTTCAAAAAAATGGAATTTGATGTGACAGTTCTTTGGAAAAGAAAAGAGCAAAAGAAAGAGTCGACATCTTATGAATTAATGGCACATTATGGAACCATCCTTTGCTACACTAAGACTTAATTTTAATTAAGTCTATGTTATTAGAGATTTGGGTAAGAATTTAAATTATCTCAAAAGAAAAATGTTAAATATCTTTTGAGGTCCACAAATATAAATCTCGTATTTATGTGAGGGTCGTACTATAGGAACAAATAAGGTCTATCAATCTTATTATGTAAAGGTAACTAAGTGATAAATTAAACTAAGATTATTTTTTATGACTGGATGACAAAGCATAGCAAGCAGAAAATAAAACTAAATGATGAACCCAAAAGAATAATGACCAAAATAAGAGAAAAAGCATAAAACAAAAAATAAAAATGACACAATGATGTTATCAAAATATTAACTGCTTTTAACTACCCAAACAAATAATGAAACACAAAAGAAATAGAAAAAGATTTTGAAAACATTTTTTTACTTAATTTTAATTTTATCTTCAGCGGACCAGCCCCCTGTTTATTCAAAATTGGATGACAATGTCTCATGATTTCATTCTCATGTTTTTATATAATGCGTCCAGAGACTTACATCATTGTACCTTCCCCCTTCCCCGAGTCCTAATATGCCTACACCCTCCTATCATTCAAGAGTCATTGGTCTAGACAAAGTAAAACTAGTTTTCCTAGTTAGACACAGGGTGGTCCACCAAACAAAAGAAATAGGACTTCAAATAATTTTCCGAGTCCCAAGTTTTATACAATAATTACAAGGTCAAATAATAAATAATTAAATAATATATGTATATGGTTTTAAAGTGCCCGGCAATTCTCTGGACCTGCTAGACACAAAGGTGTACCAAATATTTGGAAAGAATTCAAAAATTATACAAACACGAGACACCCATTTTCATGTCAATCTTATGTAAGTTAAAATTCAAGCAACACAAAGTAGACAACTGGAATAACCAAAGGTATCACCTACAGGCCTGGTCGCTATTGGAAACATAAAGCGAGCAGAAACACATTTGTCACTAAGTCAAAAGTTGAAACAAGGCACAAATGTATTTTGAAGACGCACATGGATGCTTTACAACAAACACACAGACTAGCAAAGAAGATAATTAAAATATTTTTGATAGAATTCTATCCGGTTAAAGCAGGGACAAACAAAGAACAATAAATAGTAGTGGATTAAATTATTTTTATAGTTTATATGAGAATATTTTAAAAGATTAATTAGGATGAAAAAAATATTTTAAAATTAATTTAACGAAAGAAAGTATAAATTATTTGGGCTACTCCAATTCATTATACAATTTTTTTCTTGAATTCAAACCGAAAGGTCCTTTTTCTAGTAGTTTTGCAAGACCCAATTGGCCCCAAATTCTACTAAAACCCGCCCCAAACCTATTAATTTCCCTCATTTCATTCACACCCAAGAAAACATGAAATCTAAGTCCAACATCAAGTAAAATTTCAAGCTCTTTTGGTCAAGAATAACAACATCAAGTAAGGCAATTTTTCAATACGCCAAAGTGCCAAATCTTAACGTAAGAAGGGGCAATTTTTTGAAAGAGCTTAAGAGTGTATTTTTTATTTTTAAAAACGCAGCTTCTTATAAGAGTTAAAAGTGCAGCTTTGTGTGTGTGGATACAGCTTTTTCTGAATAGTTAAAATGCACATTTTTGGTATATAAAGTTCTTCTCTGTAATGCAAAAGTGCATACTTTAATACAAAATGTAGATTGCCTGGAGCGAAAATCACTACTTTTGAGGAAATTTAAGAGCCTTAATTTTGAAGATAAAACTACATTTTTTTCAAGGGAGAAAACATATTTTTTGAAGTATAAAAAAAATAATTATGATTCGGCTTCTTTATCCTTTGAGATATCTATTTTAAATAGATTTTATAAATAAGAAAAAAATATTTATTTGAAAGATACGTATTCTTCAAGCTCTTTGACTCATTTTTTTTCTTGAAAAAAAATAATCAAGTTTCAGCTAATTTGGTCACTATTTTTAAAATTACAATGAACTTTTCGTCATCTTACGTTTTTATGCATATTACCTTTTCTAGATTGATTTGCATATAGTCAAATAGATGGAGACTTTTTCTCTAAAACCTTGTAGCAAAACATATATATTAACCTCAGTTTCGTTAGTTAATTGTATTTTAGCGGATTTTATGAAAAGTTTAACATCTTCTCCTTAGTATAACTTAGAATTCTTACCTAGAATTACATAAATTAAGGAGATTTTAAAATTAAATTCTAATTTAGTTTAATCATATAATTTTAAATAGGTGTTTTAATTCACCTTTAAACTAATTAGGTGGTGATTTAAACAATCGATATTAGTAATTTTTAATATGTTGTACTTCATTTGAACCGTGTTAAAATGGGGTATATTATTGGGATGTTAAATTGACCGGAGAGTTTATTTCAAGGCACCTACCGATGTTACAGAAAAAGTAAAATCATATGACAGTGTCAATAATTTCAATAGGATCTAATAAATTCAAGAAGAAATGATGAAATATCAATTGTGGTTAGACGAATTTGAAAAAAAAAGACGAAGAAAAGGCCCTAGGTTACCTCAGATGGGCAATTTATCCTTTTTGTAAAAATAAGTTTGTGGTTGATAACTCTAACTTTTTTTTTTTTTTATTTTTGCATTACTTTAAGTAAAAAATGTATTACAAATTCCGTGACGATCATCGAATGTTTGCTTTTTTCTAGCTTGTATTTTCTTCATCCCTGTTAATTAATAGAATTCATTACTTCATTAGGATTGGTGAAGTAAGGCGTAACCCCCTTTATTTATACTTATTTCTATGAAGAATTTTTATTTTAATAGAAAATTGAATTTAAAAAAAAAAAAAAGGAAGCGCTACCTGTGGCACGCGCACACGAACACACACACATATATATATATATATATATAGTTAATAAGAGAATAATTCACAATTAATATATCTCTAATTAATAGTGTTCAGATTGAATTATAGATGATAAAAATAACAATAAAAATTTAGTAACAAGGTTAATAGGTTGTTGATGTGTTAAAGAAGGAGTGAAATTACACATTCTGACTATTTTCAATCCATGGCCATCCATAAAGGAGTGAGAACAACTTTCATTCATGAGATAAAAGAGTACATAAAAATTGACAACAAAGCAATAAAAAAACAAAAACTCATGCAGAAGGATCCAAGATGGAGGAGGCAACTTCATTAACAATATCTTGGAGTTTTCTTTCTGATACTTCTGAACATATTTGTCCCATCATGTTGTAGAAAGACTTGAGATCAGATAACTGTTCCACCGACATTTTCCCCATTAACTTTCTAGCTAATATTTCTCTCTCCTCATTCATCTTCAATTTCTCCAAGTAGGAACACGCATTTCTCACTGTGGCTCCCATTTGAACTAACCTTGCCTCTTGTTGAATACTCAATGCTGTAGTTGACTACAATATTACATGATCCACCACAATTAAGGATGCCAATAGAGTTACATACGTCGTTAATATAAAGAAAGAAAATATCAAATAGTGGCTAAGTTAGAATTTTTATTAAGAAATTTAAAATATTAAAAAAAATTAATATTTATTATATATATATATATATATATATATATATAAATTAATTTTAAATATTTATAAAAAATGTAATTTTTATCCAAGGGGCTCATATAACCCATTAGACATAACTGGCTCCGCCGTTATCATGTTACTTAAAAAGAATATCTATAAATAGAAGACTTTTCGAAGAATTTGTATGAGAACAGGTTACCTGCCGTAACTAGTAAATATGATCAAATTCAGGAACAAATATTTTAACGTTAAGAATAAATATAATTTAAACTCATTCGAGATATGTGTCCACGAGTTATTGGTTTAAAGTAGCTGTTGAGTTGTATAATTATTTTCATCCCAGGATAATATATACCTCTAGGAACTCTGCTCCAGCATCTAAGTCAGATTCTTTAGAGGGATGCATCTGGCTGCTTCCTTCATATATATTCCTAGCAAGAGAGAAACTTCTAACTATAATTTTCCTCCTTTTCTCCATTTCTTGATTAAGCTTTATGGGTTTTTGGACACTTGTTGAGCTATTAATAAGCTTCTTGTTGTAAGCAACTACAGCCTTCACAAACTCCTGCAATATCACATTCAACTAACTGATGAGATTGTCAGCATAAAAACGAAGCTTTTAGGATAAAGAATAACTATTTTTTCAGAAGCAAAAATTATTTTTTTAAAAGCTGAAAAAAGTAGTTTTTCTTCAAAAGCACTTTTGAAACTTTAGTTAAACATAAATTACTGTTCTAATATTAGCAAATGTGATTTTTTTTATTGATTAGCTAAATATAAACAACTATTTTTCGAAAGAAATTTCTACCAGAAATATAACATAAACAGATTTTAAAAGATTGGCTAAACAAAATACTCCTATTAATCCCGATTTGTGCTTATTAGTGACTAATAGGATCAGTAACATATTGCAGTAAGTAACCTGACTTACTTTTTAGTTATTAATCTCACTTTTTATCGATCATTTGTAGTTATACTTTTAGGGAATAAGTTGAGTCTTGGGGTAATTGGTAAAGTTATTATCGTTGATTTAGAAATTACGGGTTCGAATGAAAAGAGCCTCTTGCAAAAATGCGGAGTAAAACTGCATACTGAACTCTTGTAGTTCAGCCTTTTCCAAGATTCCATACACATCAACAGCTTAGTGCACCAAGTTATTTTTTTATGGTTATCTTTTATATAATTTGATAATATATGAATTATTTTACACTATCATTGTATATAAAAGTTAATTATCACAAAACACAGAAGAGTTGAAAGTGTACAGACAAACCTGATAAGCAAAAGTACTCCCAGGATAATCAAATTCATCTGTATCTGGTTGCCTCATTCTCTCTGGATGAAATTGCAATCCCATAATAAATTTTCCTTCTTCAGGATTATAAGCATCAGGATCATAGAACCCTTCAATTAAACTATCATGTGAAAATGCCATAGGAACAAATCTCTGAGCTAATTTCTTTACACCTTGATGGTGATAACTATTCACAGAAATTTCCATTTTATCATCTTCTAATGAATCTTTGAACCAATAGTGCAATGGTGTATTTTCAATAATCTTGACAACATGCCTATGATTGTCATAGTTATCATAATCAATGTGGACTACCCTTTTATATTGAGGGAGGTTTCTCGAGAGTTCTTTCTCAATGTCTCGATACAGAGTTCCTCCACATGCTACATTGAGTACCTACCAAGATAAAGGTGGATTCAAAATTTAAACGCGATCTATTTAAAATTAAAGGCTTGTTGACACCAAATATGTTGTATTGAAATAACTGGTTCAAAAATTAAAAGTCCGTTGAGATATCAATAATTTTCATATTATATAAAAGATACTAGAGTCAGTTGAACACTGTGTGCGCCTCTAGAGACCAATACAAAAATTTAGGGTGAGTTCGGTATAAAGGAACAAATATTTTAAGAGAAGTTTCTTAGATGTAGTCCACAAAACAAATACGGGAGGTGGAGTAGAGGCTCGGAGTGTGAGGTGATTGAGATGCATGGGGGCTATGAGAGTTGGGGTAGGGAGTGAGATGTGTTGGAGGGTGGCAAGAGACAATCATGGTAGAATGGCATTTGTGAAAATGTTTTCTTTTTTTATTTTTGAAGATATGTTCAAGAAAAAATTATTTACCAAGAGAAAGTAACTTGCAAAAATCTTAATCAACCAAACAAAGAAAATTAAAAAATATTTCAATTTTTTTTTAAAAAAAAATTATTTTCCTCCTTATCAAAGACACCCTCAATCTTTATTTCAATAGTTTTTAAGTTCTGGATTGTTTAAGCATATAAATTCGAATAGAATATATTTTCTAATTTTCAGGATTTATAGACACATATATAACATTTACCGCATCCTTAAACTATACTTTGATACCAAGCGAACAATCATATATCCTTTATAACAATATTTCATTATAATAATTACTTTTTTATGAATTCAATCTTTCATGTTAATTTATATTATATAATTTAACAACATTTCTCCACAGTAGACAAAATAATCGAAACAAATGATATTGTTATACTGAGTTTTAATTGTACCTGTGAGCCTCGACATATTCCCAAGTAAGGTATGTTCCTTTCAAGACACAGCTTAGCCAATCTCAGCTCAATGGTGTCTTTTTCTTTATCAATGGCTGTGTCACTCGCATGTTGTCTCCGAATTTCTTCTATTTCTTCAGGAGAAAGATTATTTGATTCGTCGTCATATAGAGAAGGATCTATATCTTCTCCTTCACATAGAAGAACTCCATGAATTGGCTCAAAGCTTTCCAATAACATGTGGACCCCTGAAACTCGAGGTACAATGACTGGGACAGCTCCATAGCTTACTATTAGATCAAGATGATATTCACCTGAGAATTATCACAGAGAAATAAACGTTAATTTAGTTGTTAACACTGTGATAGAATAAGAAATTCTATCAAAGGGATTCAAGAAAAATACAAAAATGTTATTACACACTCAATTTATGTAGCTTGATTCGGAGTATAAGAATCAAATTAAGTGATATTTGTTGTGAATTAATTCAAACATAATATCTTCAACTTCAAAAAATAAAATTCACTCTATTTATTTTAATTTATTTGATTTAGACTTGACACTGAATTCAAATAAGTAAAAAAAATTGAACATTGTTATATTAAGCTAAAGCCTCATTTGAAAAATTAGAATTAAAGAGTCATAAAAATAAAAATTTAGACAAACTAAAAAAAGTTAAGAAAAATAAATTAAAATAAATAGAATATATTTTTACATAAAAGTAAATCAAACGATATATATAGAAGCTAAAATAAAATTGTCTCCTCGTGATATAGATCACAAATTGAAATTAATGATACTTTGTATCATAATATACTATATACATACGCCTAAAAGATGCAGCCTTTCTCCGGCGTGAATACTGAATATTGAATATTTATGCATCGTGCTGCCGCTGTATTTTAATCATAGAAATTGACGTGAAGAAATGAAGGGGGGGAAATGATGGCCTACCAACAAAATCAACAAATTTGTTCTTGCGAACGGTTCGTCTAGAGACGATGAGGACACGAGGTAGGACCACAGAGAGCTCGGCGGCGGCCATGGCAAGGCTTGTTAACATATAAAATCTATATGCTATATATAGGGTTAACTGTCAGAAGTGAGTAGTGGTCAGAACTAGCCAGTTATACACATACAGGAAATAATAAGCAAAAAAAAAAGTTATAGAGAAGAAGAAGATTTAGATGAAATTCTAGTTAGGTGAAGATGGTATATATAGAGAGAGAGGAGTTAAATGGGAGCACATTCTAAGTGTAGATACTAGATAGCTTAATTGGTGAGGAGTGGACGGGTGGTTGAATAGAAAACAGAGCAAAGTTTAGTTGCTTATAGAACGAGACGCCGCGTAAGAGCAAACGTAGGTATGGTAAAGATCTACTGGGGGTGGATCTAGGGGTATAGATGTTCATAGATAGGGGCAGATTCATACCGTACGTGTGGTTTCACAAAATTTAAATAATTTTTTACTATATTAATAAATATTTATTTGAATGTGAATTAAGTTATTACTCCTTTCTTTTGAAAAAAAATAACTTATTTTAACTTGACATAAAATTTAAAAAAAATTATTTTTTTAAAAATTTTTGTGATCTTAAATTAAAGTTATATCAATGTTCGCATATAATTAAGGGGGTCGATTGACACACCTTTGTCGAAAAAGTACACTATGTAGTTAGGATAATTTTATTTTTATGTATATATACTACACATTGACATCCCTTGACTTCTACGTAAATGTACTTCTTTATATTCTGACACTCTCTAATAAAAATTTTGACTCCGCAACTAATTAAATATACCAAATTATTTTTTTCTTTTATAGTCTTAAACATAGTACGTGAAAAATTAAAATAGTAATATAGCCAAAAATGAAAAAGGGTCATTTTTTAAAAATAAATTAAAATAAAAAATAAGTCATTTTTTTAAACAAAAAAAATATTATTAATATGAGGTTATAGTTATTGATAATATAACTAAAGAAGTAAATGTATGCTCTCTATAACAATTAGAATTTAAAATAAAATGATAATACCCTGTTCATTAACTATATATAAGAATTTATAAGATTTAACTTTAAGTTTTCACCTATTACAAAAATCAAATAACTTATGCACAGTTAACGTGCGTGTGTATACATTAAAAATATTTCTATTATCAAATATTAATTTAAATTATCATTAGCTTCATAAATTATTAAATTTTAAATTGGTCTCGATTCGGATAATGGGAGAATTTTTTGAGAACATTAGGAACTGGGGGAGGGTTAATAAGCTGTGCTTTGTGTTTTCAGGTGTTGCATAATTAAAATGTCGACAAGTGTTATCTGATGGAGGCTCTTTCTGAAACTGTTCAAAAGCTGACGATATGCTGATCTGGCTTTTTTGTTTTTTGATATTCCACTGTGAATGTTCTACTTTAGAATCAGATTTTAGAAAGAAATACTAATCATTCTATTAAAAAAATTTAATGTCTTATCATTATCGAAATCGAATTAAGGCAGATCGAGATAAATTGATATTGGATTGAGATTATTCAAATTGAGATAATATATTGGAACAGATTTGTACAAAATTTTGGTCCCGTCCTCTCCCACTATATACCGGTCCAGTATGGGAATGGATCGATTCTCCAAGCGTCTTCTTTTTAGTCTTTAATTTAATAAATATTTTTATTTTATAATTATTAAACGAATAATTTATAAATTTATTTTTTATTTTTTAAATTAATAATTTTGTAATTTGTAAGTTTAGTTTATAATTTTTTGAAAAATAATTTTTAAAAGTTATATAAAATTTAAAATTTATATAGTATATACTTTATTTTTCTAACTAGCATATAAAATTTAATTTCAAATCTAAGCTTTTAAAATTTTTAAATTTTTAAAGCTTGTAAAATTTGATGTTTTGTAAGGTAAGTTTGTAGTATTTTTTGTATGTTTTTTAATTTATAAGTTATAATTTTTGCAACTTAATTCT
>JBDJHY010000078.1:5978724-5993503 GCA_039654485.1 Withania somnifera
TCAAATTTTGTTGGGCTAGCTGGGTATTATAGGATATTTGTGTAGGGTTTATTCTCTATTACTTGATTGGGTGAGACCTACTTCACCGATTGAGATTCAAATTTTTTTTGGTCTAGCTGGGTATTATCGGAGATTCGTGTAGAGTTTCTCCTCTATCACAGCTTCGTTGATTAAGTTAACTTAGAAGAATGTAGTTTTTAGGCCGGATGAGTGCTGGAAGATCTATCAAAAGCTCAAATCTTTATTGACTTCTATTCCTAGTCTTACCTTGCCCGTGGAGATTAAAGGCTTCATAGTGTATTTTGTGATGATCTTAGAGTTGTTTTGGATGGAGTCTTGATGTAGGAAGGTAAGGTGGTGGCCTATTCTACGGGCAGTTGAAGGTTCATGAAAATAACTAACCTACTCGTGCTTTGGAGTTTGTTGTAGTGGTGTTTGCGTTGAAGATGTCGAAGCACTATCTCTATGGAGTTCACTGTGAGGTGTTCACCAATCATAGGAGTGTTCAATATATTTTTAGCTAGAAGGATCTAAATTTGATACAAGGTTATTGGTTAGAGTTTCAGAAGAACTATGATATCACTATATTGTATTGTCTGGGAAAGGCTGATATGGTGGCAGATGCCCTTAGCAAGAAGTCCTCGAGTATGGGAGTTTGTCTTCTATTCGAATTGAGGAGTAGCCTTTGGCCAGATAATTTTAGAGTCTAGCTAGCGGTCCAATGATATTGCAGAAATATGAGGATGGTGGCTCTATTGCTTGTATGGAACCTCCTTTTCGTTGATGGAGCAAATTCAAGAGACTTGGTTCGATGATTCTAGATTTAGGTCCATTCATGATAAAGTGGCACGAGGTGAGGCCAAGGTCCATGCTTGATTTAGAGGGGGTTTTGAGGATAGAGATCGAATTTGCATCCCTAAGTTCGGTGATTTGGTTAGGTTGATCTTGGAGGAGGCTTACAATTCCAGATATTCCATACATCCAGGGGCGATGAAGATGTATCACGATCTTAGTCAGCATTATTGGTGTTGCGGAAAGAAGAATGACAACATAGACTTTATTTCTAGGTGCTTGAATTGTCAGTAGGTGAAGTTTGAGCACCAGAGGCCGGAGTTATGTCATAGAGGATGTTCATCCCCCAGTGGAAGTGGAAGCACATAGCCATAGACTTCATTATTGTGTTTTTAGTACATCAGGTGGTTATGACTCTAGTTAAGTTGTGGTTGATTGATTTACAAAGTCTGTACATTTCATTCCACTAAAGGTGAAGCACAGTTCTCAGGAGTTGGTTTAGATTTATGTTAGCAAGATAGTTTGGTTGCATAGAGTCCCAATAGCAATTATGTCTAATTGGGGTACTTAGTTTACTTCGCACTTTCGGAGTACATGCAGTACGATATGGTACTTAGCTTGATATGAGCATAACTTTTAATCCTCATATCGATTTCTGGTTTGAGCACATTTTCAGGTGTTAGATGTTATGTTGCGATCCTGTGATATTAACTTCAGTGATTGTTGGGACCGATTCCTACTAGATACAGAGTTTTTCTATTACAACAGTTATCATTCAAGCATTAAGATGACGCATTTTGAGGCATTATATAGTAGGAGATGTAGATGTACGATTGGGTGGTTTAAGATTTCAGAGGAGAGGTTGTGGGGTACAAATGTATTGCGAGACTCCATACAGAGAGTTAGGTTGATCCAGAATCGACTACTTTCTACCAAGGGTAGGCAGAAAAGTTATGCTGATAAGAGGGTTAGGCTATTGGAGTTCATGAAGGGTGATAGAGTGTGGTTGAAGGTGTCACCCATGAAGGTTGTGATGAGATTTAGGAAGAGAAGCTGGGTCCTCATTTCATTGGACCTTTTGACATTCAATAGTGGAAGGTCCTTTTGTTTGTCCGCTGTGCATCCGGTATTTCATGTTTCTATACTTCAAAGGTATATACCTGATGAGTCTCACGTGCTTTAGTGGGATACTTTGAATTTGGAACCAGATTTATCCTTTGAGAAGGATCCAGTTGTCATTCTTGATAGGCAAGTTCGAAGGCTTTGGGCCAAAGAGATTCCATTAGTAAAGGTGCAGTGGAGGCATCAGTCGATCAAGGAAGCTACTTGGGAGATTGAGTCATATATGCATATCTAGTACACTTAGTTGTTTGACCATTCAGGTACTTCGTTTTTATTATGTTCGAGGATGAATAGGATTTTTAGTGGATAATATTACAATAAACCTCAAGGTCATTTTTCTTTTTTTAATGTATTTTGACCATTTTACCTTTTCTAAAGTTTTATTACGCCAAACTAAGTGTGATTTCATAGTTAGTTCAGGGACGGGAAGAAATTAGATGTAAAATTTTAGAAATCTTGAGTTTGGGAGCTTTTAAGTGTAAACTAAGGAACTATAGGGGTTATTTGGAGTTAGGACCTCGTATCAGAATCTATCACTTCCATCAACTTTGTAATGTCAAGTTTTGTCTAGTAGCACCTTCATATCCTGTTTTAGGCTATTTATGGTGGTTTTGGGTGATTACACGGGATAAAGTTGAATTATAAGTGAAATGGTTGACTTTGATCAATATTCCATATTAGAGTTCCTAGATCAAAAATTTCATTATTCTATTAGATTCGGAGGTGGTTCTTAGCCTAGAATGTGGCCTTTTATATTTTTGTAAGTCCCGAAAGAATTTTGGCTATTTTGGTGTTTTAGTTTTAAATGGACCCTAAGAAGGTCATGTCAAGAAAACCTCATATCAGTGTTTTGATATTTTCATTGAGTCTGAAATGTTGAAACTAGTATGTATGTGTATATGGTTTTTTATCACGTAATTTCGAACAAATCCCGAGGGTCAATTAGAAGTTATTTTGCCTAGTTGTTTATGTTGTGATGTTGTTTCTATCCCAGTTGTGTGGCCTTCATTACGATTATGTGGTGAGGTCCATAATCACAAAAGTCAGGTTCCTCATGGGACGCGATCCAGTAGAGGCGGATCACGAACGCGTAAGTAGGATCCTTTTGGGATGCGATCGTATGTACACAATCCATGATTGTGGAAAATTAATTACCGCCTGGTCCTAAACGCGTGGTAGAGACCGCAATTGCTACTAAGGCAATATTCACCTAGACATGTTTTAAATAGAATGTGCTCGTCTTTGGCTAATTTTCCATGCAACTCACGAACTAAAACCCTTAATTTTGCAAAGTTTGAAAGAAGAAATTGAAGATAATCATTGGATAAGTTTTCTAATCACTTTTTCATCAATTTCCCCATCCCATTAACATGTTTTTCATCAAAATTATATGATTTTGAACCCAAAATAGTGATTAAAATGATGAACTCAAAAATGATCAAACCTTGGGATTTTTTTCTATGAAATGGAATCGATTCCAATAAAACTTGATATTTATCTTACCAAAGTGATGAGTAACTTTATGATAAAGTTTCAATTTTGATTCCATAGTCCGCGGGTTATTTTTTACATAATCCTTTGATTATTTGAGTTTTGGGTGTTGATTAGTGTATATTTATTTTATAATTTCTGTTGGTAATTAGATTAAGCTCGTTTGAAGGCTCAAAGGAAGGGTAAAGCTCAAAAGTGAGATAGTTTTCCAATTTTAAGGAAAGTTGACCTTATTTGGTCTTTTTATAAAGCTTTAGTAATTACTTCATAGCTATGTTTAGTTGGGGAAGATGAATTACTTGGGGTTGATTGTGGTAACATGTGTTGGGTTGAAATAAGGGAATTATTTGATGATGTGACTTCATGATTCTTGAACTTGTAATATTTTGTAAACTAGATAAAATGCCATAAATTGATTGGAATACATTGAGATGAAATTGTAATGAAAACTACCCTATTCTAATACAATTGGTTGAACTATATTATTTTTGTGAAATCTTGAGGGGATTGAAAATCTGAGTAACTCGATGATTACTTATTCCCATGATTGACTTGATTCTTCATTGTACTCTGGTTTGATGCCACTCTCCATGCGTACATTGTAATATACATCTCTATTCTATTTGTACATGGAAAAATGAAATTGTGAATGTAGGTTGTGATGTGAGAATCTGAGGTCTCTACTTGACGCACGTTGTTGAGATATTCTCTATATTGATGCCTGGGGTTTCTTTCAGGCTGTGATTTGTAGCCTGATTTTACCAGCCGGTGATTTATGTCTTGAGGTTTTTGCCAGGATGTGATTTATAGCCTAAGGTTTCCGCCAGGAAGTGATTTTTTACTTGAGATTTCTGCCAGGCGGTGATTTATAACGTGAGGTTTTTGTCAGGCATCGATATGATAAATAAACCTGAGGTTTTTTTAGGTATAGAGATACATACGATAAGGTTTCACCGAGCATATATTTATAGAGAGATAGGGCAGACATGCATCATGATATTTGTGCAATGCACTGCATGCATTCACTTGAATTGCTTCTTATTTGAATTGTCTACCCTCCTGATGACTTGTACTTATAAAAAATAATCTGCAGTAACTGATGACAAAATGGTCTACCCCAAAAATACTCAAGGATGCTCCTTAGTTGAGGATGAGAAATGATCATGATATAGGCACTTAACCTGCACAAAAGTGCAGAAAAGCAAGGAGTGAGTACAAAACCACGGTACTCAGCAACGTCCTCAGTCGGTCTACAAATGCGAGTGTCCATGATCTACAAATGCGAGTTTCCATGATCTACAATCATGAGGATATCCTCATGATTGTGTCCATGATCTAGAAATCCATGATCTACAAATGCGAGCGTCCATGATCTAGAAATGCGATCGTATGGACACAATCCATGATCTACAATATCCTCATGATTGTGTCTCATGTTGAGGATAGAAAGAAAAAGTTGGTTCGAGATGTGCACTGTGTTGCACAGTTGGGTGTCAAATTGTTTGAGTCAGAGGGTAGTGGTTTAGTTGTGCATAATGCTTCAGGGTCTTCATTGGTAGTTGAGGTTAAGGCAGGTAAGGGACGAGACCCAGTGTTGGACCAGCTGAAGGGTGAAGTCGATAAGCAGAGAGTGTAGGGTTTCTCTTGGGGGGGAAATAGGGTACTCTGATATCAAGGCCGACTATGTATTCTAAATATGGACAGGTTGAGAGTGAGGATTTTAGTAGATAATCATTGTACAAGGTATAGTGTTCACCCCATATATATACCAAGATGTATCGAGATCTGTGAGAGATATATTAGTGGAATTTCATGAAAAGGGATATAACCGAGTATGTTGCTAGGTATCCCAGTGTTAGCAAGTCGAGGTTGAACACTAACACACAGGTGCGTTAGCTCAGAACTTCATTATTCTAGCTTGGAAGTGTGAAGTGATAAACATGGATTTCATTACAGCATTACCCCAGACCAACGAACAACATGATTCTATATGGGTTGTTATAGACAGGATGACTAAGTCTGCCCATTTTGTGCAAGTCAAGACTAAGCATACAACTGTGGATTATACCAGAATCTACATTGAGGATATGGTCAGATATCATGGTGGTCCTTTACCTATCATTTCAGACTGAAGCATGCAACTCACTTTTCAATTTTGGAGATCTTTCTAGAAAGGTATGGGTACTCAGGCTCAGTAAATATAAAAATATATCGATATACAAGGTAGGTATATACTAAATAGTAATATATATATATACGAGTTGTGAGCATATGTCACGGGGATAGAATAAGTAAATCATGTAACTTAGTAAAACTGGAGTCGTCCTAGAAATCATGATATAATCAATTCAAGTAAAGCAATTTAGTTTTTAAAATAAAGTAGGAGCTTTATTAACCGACATGAGCCATGTGAAAGCATGACCCCTAATGTCTTTGACCCATATTGGAAAAAGCCCCTCTATACTTCGCTGAGGTATAAAGGTAACATGAAAGGTGATCGATCATAATTGTTCACTTGGGCTAGGCCACCTAGGTAAATCTTTAACTTATACGGCAACATAGTTTGAGGATCAGTCCTCAGTGCTCAATAATCCTTCCAAAATACAGACATGTATACTTAGGCTCATAGATATACTTGTAAACTTGAAATTTCTTGTATCATGTAACTTGTAAACATACTTAATCATGGATATTTGTTAAAACTTTTAATTTATGATACTTGAGGAGATTCTTGTTCATGTGGTATCAAATAACCAATTCTTATGTTATAGCATGAAACATGTGAAACATGGACATAAATCATAATTTCATGAGAATTTAATCTTTTTTAGGAAAACTTGTAACACATCATGAAAATTATATTTATATCATGAAAAACATGCTTGAAACTTGTATTTACAGTATGAATTATAAATCATGGAAATTGGGTAATTTAACCTCAGCCTTGAACAATCAGATATCTAGATTAAGGTAGTTATAGACGTGGGGATAAAAGAAATCCATCATTGAATAACCTGCGTACCTGGGAGAGATTTATCCCTGAAGATCTTGAGGAATTTTTGAAGGATTTGAGAAGAAAACCCTAGCCTTGAAAGAAGAACTTGAATGTTTGATTTCTTTTATCTTGAGAGAATAATGAAAAGTAATAATTTTCTAAGTGTTAGGGATATTTATATTGACCCTTGAAAAGCTTAAAACAACGCATTTTTGGTATTTAAGGAATGAAAAATTACCAAAGAGCCCTTAAAAATTCGAACAGAAAACTGGGCTTGATAACTTTTCACGGACTATTCCTTGGTCCCTGATATCATTCCACGGTCCGTGAAATCAGTTGTGAAATTTGGGAAACACTTGTCTAGATTCCGCGCGAGGTTTACGGACAACTTCACTGACCGTAATCCCATTGCACGGTTTGTGGAATGGATTGTGAACCTGGAAGCCTTGAAAATTAACTAAGTGTTGGAAAGCTATTTCACGGTAGGTTCCACGGTCCGTGGAATAAACCGTAGAACTTGGAACCTTCACTAGTTCAGTTCCACAATGGGTTTCACGGTCTGTGATCCCCTTCGTGGACTTGACCTGCAATACTTTTCAGAAAATTTCTTAAATATAGAACTTGGTATTCGATTTCTAAGTATAAGACATGCATACGGTACAATGTCTCAATTCATCCTATTTCATCAGATCCGGGATGTGATATGGTTCCGAAGGATGAACGGATAAATCTACAGATTCATGGGACTTATGCTTCATGACTCGAGGATTTTTGTAGTTCCGTGCTAAATAAAACACCGGATCTCAAGCCCTCTCTTTTATTAAACACTAATGTAGACATCTCAAAATTTATGAATTACGTTCATATCAGTGAATGTGAAACACAATGGAGAAGATTTGAAATGTTTATCAATTGTCATTTCAAATCAAATTGAGATGTTTAGATGTACACTTTCAAAATTGGTTTATTAATTGTCATTTCAAATCAAATTGAGATGTCTAGATGTACACGTTCAAAATTGGTGTGGTTACTTGCCAGCTACGACCAAGTTTAACTACTGATTAGTCAATATTAAAACTAGTAGCTACAAGAAGTTACTCCATCTGTTCCGTTTTACTTGACTCATGTCGACTTCACACCCCCCTTAAGAAGGATACAAGCACTTATATGTATTTATTTTACTAAATTAACCTTCGTAATTCTGACTTGAAAAATTAAATTTGAGAACTACTACTTTACATAGTTATTTAATAAATGACAAGGATAATAGTAAAAAGAAAGATAAATTTTATTGATTTGCTAAAATATACAAGTAAAAAAGAAATATTTTATTATTAATATAAATAGAAGGAAGTATATTATTATACATAAAAGTTATTTACAAAAATTGTGTATAAAACAAAATCCTACTATAAATACAACGCTGGCCATTCTCTAACAATCAATCATTGTGTCATTTTCTTTCTCTCACCCAACTTGTAACTCCCCTCTTGCTCTCCTAGTTATTTATTTTTTTCTTCATTCTTTGATTGAGCTAGCTAGGAGCAAAAAACATGGGTGTTTTGGAGTATATAGCAAATTTTTGTACAATAACAACCAGCACAAACAACAAGAAGAAATCAATGCAGGTACTCTCTTCCCTTTTAATTTTTCCTCCAATTGAATACATGATCATAGACTCTCTTAGGCTCTTAATTTTCTATTTTTGCTCTGTGTGCTGTATTCTTTCCAACTAGTCAAATCTCTCCATAATGGCGTCAT
The DNA here is from genome assembly GCA_039654485.1 of Withania somnifera. NCBI lineage: Eukaryota > Viridiplantae > Streptophyta > Magnoliopsida > Solanales > Solanaceae > Withania > Withania somnifera. The sequence continues at coordinate 5,986,886 of JBDJHY010000078.1, forward strand.
TTGTTTTTGATACTTATAAGAAAATATTTTATAGAAAAGTTATATTATAACTTAACATGAAAAATCAGTTTCAAAAAAATAAGATTGTTATAGTGAAATATTATTGTAGAGGGTAAATATTATGGAGAGATCCCAGATTGTATAAATAAGTTTGTAGTAGTGAAAAATTATGATGTTTTTGTTTGTTTCTTGGCATGCAGACCGTAGAAATAAAAGTGAAAATGGACTGTGATGGATGTGAAAGAAGAGTCAAGAATTCCGTTAAGCATATGAAAGGTTCATACAATTACTGTTCTTTTTCTTTCTTCATACATGGACAATTTTTTATTAAGTGTTTCTATTAGACACTGCTAACTCATTTTTTTGAAAAAGTTTCCGCTCATGTTCCCAAGAGCTCATTGCATGGAAAAGTTAATTCAAAATGTACAATTTTCTACTAAACCAATTGTTTTTGGAATAAATGGTAACAAAGAAAAAGAAGGATGAAAAATTTCTCATAAAAGATAAATAATTAAAAATGTACTAATGGAAATGTTACTTTTTCATGTGAAATAGTCAACGGTATATATCATCTTTAATGAACTGTTATTTATTCTGTGTTTAGGCATCTCCCGTTTTATTATCCCAAGTACATGTAAAGTTAGCTACTCCACCTTTTAGGGAGAGAAATCCTGCACTTCCCCCATTCAAAAATAACTTGCTAAAATACACTAACTTTGTGAGTTCCAATCAGCACATTGTAATGTAAGTTCTTTTGGATAATGCATACTAACTTAATACAAATATGCATGTATAAAAGAGGATTCAAAGAGTTTGAAGTTTATGGATTCTGTATTCGATATTTGTGTGTTTTGAAGTTTATTATATATACATATTCAATTATTTTCTCAATAATTATATAGGATTTGGACAAAGTTATTGCATTTTGTCGTACTTCTTACGCTATTGACGGATATTTTTAAAGATTTACGGTGTCAATCAATCAATTAACATCTTGTACAAGGTTTCTTGTACTATAGATACTACTTATATACATTGATGGTATAACGAATGTTTTACACTATCTGTGCAAATTTCCGTGTTACTTATCAATTATTCTAAATTGTCAATCAATGCTATTAGATAAAATCACTGCAGTTACCTTTGAAATGATCTACTATATAAATATTATTTACAACGTCGGCGCGTAAAACCTAGACCCTAACAACATCTAGTTTCATTGGGATGATCTCAGGTGTAAAATCAGTGGAAGTGATCAGAAAGCAGAGTAAAGTGATAGTCAATGGTTATGTGGATCCAAACAGAGTATTAAAGAGAATAAAGAGTACTGGAAAAAGAGCAGAATTTTGGCCATATGTACCTTATAATGTGGTATATTATCCACATGCACCACAGGCCTATGATAAAAGGGCACCTGCTGGTATGGTTAAAAATGTGCCACAAGCACTTCTTGCCCCAAATGCTACTGAAGAAAAATTTGCTTATCTCTTTAGTGATGACAATCCAAGTGCTTGTTCCATCATGTGACCAAAAAAAAAAAAAATATATCAGAATTTAAAGTTTACAGTTTTTGAAATGTTACAAAAGCAATATAGATTGTTTTAGTTACTGGATTCGTAATTAAGTACTTATATTCTACCTCACCCCCTTTGCACACGTTAAGAGCGTCAACATTAACGCCACCGTAGGTGAATTCCGAGAAGGATGCTCTTGTTAAGCCATGAGAATAAAATAACAACACGAACAACAAGTATGTGGTTTCCTCTTTCGTTTTTTTTTTCTTTTTCTTTTTTTGTTTGGGGTAGAGGTGGGGGGTTGTGGGGTGGGCGTTGGCCCAATAAGTATAGCAAGAAGAGAAGTAATAAATGTAGCTATATCTTATGATCAAATGAGTTAAGGAGAGCATGTAACTGACCAATGGAAGTGTATTTTAATGAAATGATGAGCTCAATATTTATTCTTCCTTTCAAATTGCAACTGTCGTTAAGGTTTCCTTTGAGTTGTTTTACAATTTACAGCTTAAAATACATTTTTAGCATAATTATTTTTACATAGTCAACGAAATACAAAATAAATCCTTTTGAGCAACAAAATAACAAAAACGATCACTTATGTTCTTGGATGGTTCAAAATGGTTTTTTTTTTTTTAATACACTCTCGACTTTCATTAGTTCTAATCTTCTAATTTTGATGAAAATGAACATTTTTTGTCTTCGTAACAAACTCTAGCAGGTAGATATAACGATAAATGTGAAAAATAATGATTTGACTAGAAATAATAGGAAAGCATCGTCAAACTCCAGAAATCGCAACACCAAACACTATATCATGCACCAGAAAAAATAACAAAAACCAGAATTTACATCACAAAAAATTGCACCAGACTTCAGAAATAGACAAAAAAGAAATTGAAAATATGAAAGTGCACCTCTAAATGTGACTCCACGTTAAATGCTTCTTTAAAAAGGGCAGGTGCACTAAAGCGCTGCTATGTATAGGGTTCGGTCTTGATCAGAAGAATAGACTCTATTGTACACAATCTTACCTTATATTTATGCAAGAGACTATTTCCAATACTTGAATCCGTGACGTCTAGGTCAAGCCTTGGAAATGCTTCTTTTCATAGTTCTTTTTAGCCTATAAATTAGAGTTCGTTAAATATACTTGGTGTGATAAAAGTGTCATTTATAACAAACAAAATGAGTCAAAACAACTCATTTGGAATTTGTTAGAATCCATCTCAACTATAAATATCAAGCCATTTTTACATGAAAGACACACCGTTTCAGTTCGTCGTTGAAGTTGTTTTAGTGCAAAACAAACTTCACCATTTCCGTTGTATCCTGGGAAACAGACGCTATCAAACCTCTAGCACTATCGTTGAGGAGCGAATCTGTTTTAAGGAAATTGTGTTGAATACAATCCTCGAAATTTTCTTTCACTGGTTTTCTTTTGTTGTCTTACTGATAGTAACAATTTATTCCTTCACTAATTATTTGGTAAGAAAACAAGTTTGAAATATATCATATGCATAAATGCGTCTATATATTAGATTAAAAAAAGGTGTTTCAATGTCTTATTTCATTTGTTTCTTTTCGATTCAAACCATTAACCTCATCATTTCTCAAGTCCCAATTTTTTTATGGTAGTTGAATCTTTTTTTTTTTATTGGTAGTAAATAGGGTTAATATACATTCTCATTATGAGAGGATCATGAAACTTCTTGATTTTTTTATAACTGGAAATATATTTGCATCTAATATTCATAGAAGGCATGTAATATTACTCAAAATTTTAATATTATACTTTGCCGTGTCTGAACTAATAGGACCATCGAATAATCAATGAGATAGCTAATACAATAAAAAGTTCTGAAAGAAACTAGGACCTTTATATAGATTAGATATATAATTGACATTCTCATTATAATTTAAAGGGAAAAGTATACATAGTAGCAAACATGAGCCTTAATCATTAATAAAAGCTTATGTTTTTAAAATTATAATCTATAACTAGTGATTCTTTTTTAGTAGCTAGATTTTACTCTTTCCTCCTTCTCCACTTTCTCTTGAAACCACCAGTTGGAGTTTGTCGATGTCTCTCATTGTCGAAGTGGTTTCGTCGGAGTTCATCGGTGCTGGAGACCCTCATCTCTGATACAATATTGCATCACACAAACCCGCATTACTCATTGTAATGGATGGAGTTTGCATTACTCATTGTAATGGATGGAGTTTGTTGGCATGTTTCGTCGAAAGTGGTGAGGAGAGGAAGAAATGGGGGTTTTCGACCAAGAACGACGGATACATTGTAATGACCCTTAAGATAATTTTTTCGTTTTCAACATACTTTGACTATTTTATCCTTCCAGTAGTTGCATATACCAAACTAAATGCAATTCTGTGGTTGGTTCAGGAATGGAGTGAGTTTTGATTAAGATGTGGGAAGCTTTGAGTTTTGGAGCCTTAAAGTATAAAATAAGTAACTCTAGGGGTCGTCTAGAGTTCGAAACCTCAAAATAAAAATCTGTTAGTTTCATTAGCTCCGGAATATCGATTTAATCTAATAGCACCTTGCTACGGAATATCGATTTAATCTAATAGCACCTTCCTTTCCTATTTTAGGCCATTCATGGTGATTTTGGGTGATTAGATGGGATAAAGTTAAGTTATAAGTGAAATGGTTGACTTTGGTCAATATTCGGACTTAGAGTGCCCGGATCGAAAATCAGATGATTTTGTTGGATTAGAGAGGTGATCTTTGAACTAGAATGAGGTCTTTTTATATTTTCTGTAACCCCGGGATATTTTAGCCATTTTGGTATTTTAGTTAAAAATAATCTTTTAGCGGGTTTGAGTCAAGGATTTCTCGTATTCATATTTTGAAGGTTCCGTTGAGTTCGAAATATAAAAATTAGTTACGTATATGATTTGTTGTCCTGAGTTTTATTGCTCAGGAGACCACCGCGATCGCGGGCAAGGTGCCACAATCGCAGAGAGTTAGATTGGGGAAGCACCGCATTTGCGACGTGTTGACCTTCTGCCATCGCGACGTATAGTCTATGATTGCGATGAATAAAAATGTGTTGACCTCCGCAATTGAGGAAAGGGGCCGTAAATGCGGTAGAGGGGCAGTGAACCTGAGTATTTTTAAAACAGCCCCCTTCACGTTTTGTTCATAATTATTATGCAACCCACGAACATAAATTCCTATTCTAGTAAAGTTTGAAAGAGTGATTTGAAGATAATTATTTGGATAAGTTGCTAAACCTATTTTCATCCATTCTAATTCACTTTAACATATTTTTACATCTAATCTCATGATTTTGATCCGCAAATCAGTGAGTAAAATGATGTACTCAAAATTGAATAAAACTTGAAATTTTAGCTATGAAATGCAATGGGTTTTCAATAAAACTTGATATCTAACTTACCAAGTGATGAGTAGCATATTTTTACGATAAAGTTTTGATTTTGACCCCATGGGTCTGGGTTTGTTTTTGAATAACCTTTGATTATTTGAGTTTTAGTGTTGATTGTGGTATTTTGTTGTTCTTTATAATTGATAACTAAATTATGCTTGTCTGGAGGCTCAAAGGAAGGTTAAATCTCACGAGTGAGATATTTCTCCAATTTTAAGGCACGTTAAAGTTATTTGGTCTCTTTATCAAGTATTAGTGATTACTTGTTAGTGTATGTGTAGTTGGGGAAGCTAAATTACCTTGGGCTGATTTTGGTGACATATGTCGGGCCAAAAAAGCGGCTTATCTGATGATGTGATTTCATGATTCATGACTTTGTTCTATTTTGTGAACTAGTTGAAACGCCATGATTTGGGTGGACCTTGTTGAGTTAAAGTAATAATAAGAATTACTTTATGATGATTCCCTTAATTGAAATATATCATTTTGAAAGCCTTGTAGAGACTAGAATAATATGGGTGATTTGATCATTATTTGTCCTGTATTGAGTTTATTTCCTTGTGATTTGTAATGATTGAGCATCATTTTTTCATAACTTCTCTATTATGTGAAATTTGTTGATATTTGAGCAAGAAAATGATTTGTGCCACACAATCAAGGAAACAAAATGATATTGAAAATCTGATTGTGACGGTCTCGCCAGCAGGTATATTATTAAGGCAACATATGAATTGAAATTTTGACTATGATGGTCTCGATGTCGGGCATATTATTGAGAGAACAAAAATACTTAAACCTGACTATGAGGGTCTCGACAACAGGTGTACATGGATCTTGTGAGTCCCCCATGGGTCTCGATTGTGACGGTCTCGACACTGGGTGTGTACATATAGGATAGACATGCATCATGATTATTTGTCCATTGCATTGCATTTACTTTGATTGACTTTTTATTTGAATTGTCTATCCAACGGTGACTTATACTTACTTGTTACTTGTTGATATTTAGAGAATTCTTGATACTTGATGATGATTTGAGATCACATGTTACTTGTTAATTATTCTAGACTATCTGATACTTGATTATGACTTGAGATTACTTTAAATTCGAATCATAAATTGTACTTATTGTTGCTACTTGATGATACCCGATGACTATTTTTAATCTGTGACTACTTGTTGATATTTTCACTTATACTTGATTGGACTTGAGGTTGTTGGTCATCTTGAGGTAATTACTGTTGTGGTAGAGTTGGTGGTAAGAGTACCTTGTGAGGGTTACTTGGATTTTATATATGTCTTGTTGGTTGGGCTGCTTATATAGAGTGTTTGCAGGTTGTAGTTCGAAGGGTGGTTGGAGGTTAAGAATAGTCACTAGTTTGTTACATTTAGAATATGGCTGTAAACAAGGGCCAGTCCGGTTCCGCCTGGATTAACTAGTCGTTGGACCAGCCGGGTTCCGATTCGATTTGGGCTTTCACTATTTCGGGTCTGGTAAAAATGGATCGCTCCAATCCAGTTTAAAATGTTTGATCCGGATCGGCCCTACTCACGTGAATAGTGTCCAGTCTAACCGATTGTAAATAGTGATTTTGTTTTACAAAATGTAAAATTAAACGTGTTTAATTAATACAAATATATATTTATATAACTTAAATTTAAAATTAGTACGAATATACAAGAGTTATTAATAATAT
>JBDJHY010000078.1:6049514-6061749 GCA_039654485.1 Withania somnifera
TAATGCTTTTCATGCAAGATTTGACAAGTTAGGTTCACCTAATCGCCTCTTGGCCCTATTAGATTAATATCACTCTTGTTCTATTGGTCTCTAATATTTTACTTACTAATCCTTACCTTGAGATCTCAATATACTATCCCTATTATGGTTCAGGTTATTAGATGAACGTTAGTAGCTTCAAATCTCCATTATTTTTTTTCCTGTTTTCTACTTCTCTCTTGAGAAAGTAAGCTTTAAGGCGAGTTTTAATGTAGGGCTCCATTAAAAAGCAAGCAAAACAAAAAGAATAAAAATATATACATGCACACTGATTTAGAATTACTAAGTACTTTAACCTAGTTCATTAATTCATCACGGTTTTCATAACCCTAGTTGTGGTGTTTAGATACTCATAATCTTAGTAACAATATCAAGAATTTCTATAGAATTCATAATAGTAATACTTATAATCAAAGAGTAGTAAATTGAATGTTTAATGAAGATAAATAGAATAATACTTTGATAAAACTCAAGAATAATGAAATAGTATTCTCAATGTATCACAATTAATACCAAAAGTTTTAAACCTTTTACACAAAATCGTAAGTAGTATATTTACAGGATCAATAAAACCTATCCTAAACAAACTAGAAAAGTCCTGCCGAAGGCCGCTTCACGAGTCGTGAAATGTGAACTACGACTCATGGTCTGGAACTTTAGGTCTCATATTGTGGCATCACTTTTGTTAATCCACGAGTCATATCACGTCTCATGGTCTTCAAATAGTGAATCATAAGGTGCCTCATGGTATGGAGCTCCAAATAATCAACCTACTGTGTGACTTGCACGACTCTACAATATGATTCATACAGTGAATATCATAGGTCGTAGAGAGGTCTCATAATCCCAATGATTGAATCTCCAATCTGCTGGTTCATCTTCATAATCATATAGTACGATCTGTACAATCTATTTCACAAGTAGTAGTACTGACTCATGATCTTCATCTCCTCTTTCCAAACATCTATCTTCATAGTACAACCTTATTGTACCAATCATTATTTTTATTCCATGACTCGTACACCTACTTGTGGCTTCAGACTTAACCATATTTTTTTACTTTGTTTCCCATTTGCTCCCAAACATTGTTTCTTATAAAAACATACACAAAAACACATCATATCCATATAGATGTACTTAGGAACGTACAAAAATCCCTTGTTTTAAGTGTTAAAAGTATCGTAGAATCAAGGAATATCATGACAAAACAATTTATTATTGGAGAATAAGTTGCGCACTAGAGACTCTTTAAGGGACTTTTTGGTAATTTCCCCTACCCCTATGACACCAAAATTAGTAATTTCCAGTAAACTAAAGGTTCATATTACATATTAATAACCCATTATGCTCCCTCAGTACTCACACTTAGCGAAATCTCTCAGGAAAAAGAAAACCCAAAATCTCTCAAATAGTATGCTCAGTTCTTCTCCTAGGGTTATTAACTCTAGTATTTCCACCCAGTTCTTGTGCAAGAAATCTTCTCCAAATCCAGGTATATGGGTGTTGAGTGAAGGTCCTTTTCACTTTCATGATCAAAAACCCAATTTTTTGAAAAATATCTTGAGTAACATAATTTAGGGTTCAACCCCAAAGTTATGATTTCATACTGATAATACTGCTACAAATTTAATTATTATAATAATGCATGAATTCCTAATTCGTCCCATGATTGTTACTTATTCTTATAAGTTTACATTGAGAAGCATGATTCAACTTGTACAAGCATGTTTTATGACCATTTCATGATTCTTGGCATAAATGAACTCATGAATTCCTATTTAAGAATTGATATCATGAAATGTATGTGAATTACTTAAACTCATTAAATTAATATAATAATACATGCATGACATGGAGCTCCGGTTCAACTATCAATAGTCTTTTTTGGTTAGATATGGCATCAGGCGGTCATCAATGACAAGTAGTACACCAGACATCTAGATACTTTTTAATATGATACTTTCATGAATATAAGCATAGTGCATATTTTGGGAGGACTATTTAGCTCCGAGTGGACCCGACTATAGATACCTAAGTTCCATTACCACATAGCCATCGTAGGTTTGCCTTTATGACTTATATAAGGATCCTTAGTTTTATATTATGGATCTAATAGTGGTAGGTTAGAGCAATCTCTTTTTAGTGTAGGGTTCAGGGCACTGGACTCCATGTTGTTCATAACATGATTTACTTTTCAATTAACAGAAACTCACGTTGTATGAATTATGTTCAGAACTTGCATAGTTGCATTAGCCCAATAATTGTGACTTGCTTATGATATTTAGAAGTTCAATATGAAATTTATGTTTTTAGCTGGAAAATAGGTTTTGTACCGTTGCACAAGTTTTCAGACTTATGATCAATTCTTATGTTTTTACATCATGCATATTTTTATGATCTCTAATTTTTGTACACCTATTTATGTTTATACTAGACCCACAAAACAGTACCTTCAAACGTACTGACCATATTTTTGTGATGCATTATTTAATAATATAAAACCAGGACTTCCTCATTATCCCCATTTATAGCTTAGATTCTGCTTCCGGTCCAGATTTTTGATTTCTCATATTTTTGAGAACCAGAGATATTGCTTACTTCTTTTATTTTGCATTGTTTAGTCTTTTGGAGAGTTAGCTGAGGATTTTCCCAGCATCTCAATCTAAGTAGTAGAGGCTTCAGGCATTTGAGTTGTAGTATTTTAGTCAGATTATGGATTTATTCTTGTATATTAACAGTTCATGAGATTTGGTAGATTTTTATATTGGTCATTATTTTTACTATCCTTCATGTTATATATATGCTTCCGCTATAGTTTGTAATCAGTAGTCATGTGTATTTCCCAAGGGCTAGCTTAAGACCAATTGTAGGTTTTGAACGCCATGTTCCATCTAAGATGTATATTTAAGACGTGACAAGGACTCACCAACTGGTGACAAAAACTGCTTATGCTAACTAGCCATGAAACTATGAGGATGTACCTGAATATCTAAATATTGGGAGCTACATCATAAAATAATGCAGAACCAAAAAGGGGTGTGAGTACTTTGAATGTACTGGCATGTAATATATGCATAATCCATATACGTATAACATGATTTAAAACTAAATGTGAATGCAGTAGAAAATTTGAATAACATATGTTAAAAACTGTTGTATAGCGACCCAAATGTATAACCATAAGTTGAAAGCATAATATATAATTGTATTTCATAATGAATATAGGTAGTATGAAACCGTTGGGTCATATTCCTATAAGAAAGTTTAAATTATATGTTAAGGAAAATTTATAAAAACAACATGAAAATATAAGTCTGTGGGAGTTTCTTCTAACTGATAAACATTATGTAAGCTCATGGTGTCTAACGTACAAACCCATGTTGAGAGAGTTGCTCTATACTTCACTGGGGTATGTGTGGATCAATCGATAGAGCCTCTCGAGCTACAACCACTTAGGCTAAGGTCACTGAGTTCATACCTACATTGGCATTCATAGTTTATCGGACTTGACTGTTACCTTTTAGATCAGGTGGAAGACCCTCGTCTACTCAATGCTAAATAGTCGTCCAAAACAATACTAGCTACTCAAACATATAACATGTGACATATCTGGATGTCAAAACTTTTCATAAATATTACTTGATGTGAGTGTCACCTCTTAGGCCAGGTGGAAGATCCTCATCCATTAAGTGCTAAATAGTCCTCCAAAATAGTACTAATTGTTCATACATATAACATGTGACATATCTGGATGTCAAAACTATTATATATCTTACTTGTTGTGAACCTAAGCTTCATATCGTGTCATAAATCATATGTTGAAAATCTTTTTCTAAAACATATATTGTAAATCATACTTATATCTTAAATCATTGGAGAGTTTACTATAACATGCAACTTTGGTAAATTTTCAAAATAACTTTTGTAATAACATAAAGATTCTAAAATCATGCTAATTTACTGCCCATGGCTTCAAAATATTATCAAGGCTATAAAATAATGCATACATGCTTACAAAGAGGATTTAGGTCATGCATATCATGATAGGAAAGAGAATCAAGTGAAACATATAATTGAGTATAACCCTAGTTCCATAAATCATTAAATCATCACTTAAAACTGAGATTTTTGGACACGAGGATGAAAGGATATCCTCATTGAATGACCACATACCTAAGAAGGAGACACGAATTGGATGAGGAATTTTAAGGAATCTTGCTTGAAACCCTAGGCTTGCTTTCAACTAAAAAAATCTTTTGAACCATGAGGCATGGGGAAGAACATGATTCTCACGCTAAATAGCTTGCATACCTCATCCGTGGAGGAACTTGGAGGAATTAAAGGAGAGCCTTGGGTTTTACCCTTTCTTGACCTTTGAAAAGCTTCAACGATTTTAAAAAAGAGACGAGAGGGTTTATGAATTAAAACATTTTAAATTTTAGACATTATAAAAAGGTTTTAAGTCATGGGAGTGAGCATCTAGGAGTGGTAGGACGAAAATGCCCTTAAAAGAATAAAATTAAGTAAAATTTCACCTGATGAGAGGGTAAGCGGCGTGCCACCCAATGCATAACCCTTGGGTATGAAACACGCTCTCCAACACATAGGGGAGGTAGTGGGATCCTTTTTGGAGCTCCACAGTGCATCCCAGAATGTGAACCCCGCAGCACAGATCTTAGTAGAACGCTCATAACTTTTTACTTAGACCTTTTATTGATGAGGATTTGTTATATTGGAAACTAGACTCATAGTAATTTAATTTGATAGGTTAGTATCCACTCAAATCCTCATGCACTAGGAGAAATACTTGTTTGAAATTGACTCGTATAGGAACCTATACGAAAACTAATTTGATAGACAAGCTTTGAATACAACTTTGTGCTGGGGTTCCTTAAGACCTTAATTGAAATTCAACACTGTTTTCATACTCTGAAAATGAATTTACCACATAAGTTTAAGTAAAAATTCATTGGTTCAGATCTAATCATATAAGCCAAATGATTCAAATCTTAGTTAAAAAATTTGGGGTGTTACATTGTGATTTAGAATTTAGGGTAGAGTAGCCTCCAAGTTAGGTTTAAGATGGAGTAGCCTAAAAAAACCTAATAGGATTGAACTCGTCTTACAGAGTCTAGCAAAATTTTGGTATCAATGGTAACTATCTAGAGCAAAAAACATAAAGAACTAAGATGCTTTTGAGATTATCACGCGGAAGAGATATTCCAAGGTCACGGATAAAATTCTCCACTCTTATTGAGTATATATTTTATTTAGCTGCTCCTAATAGCTGGTTTACTAATAACAAGATTGACATTGCTCGTGGGTTCCTCCCGAGTTCCCATTCGTTCCAATTACCATAACATCAAAATTTCTATCGTCATTATTAGTGATAAGCTGCATTTGTATCTCCTGTATTTGACTAAGCAAACCAGGAATATTCCTAGTATAAATGTGACTTTGTTCCCAGATATCCAGGTTCAAGAATAGTTGTACTTTATCCTGTATGCAACTGTGTTTCTCTCTCTCTCTCTCGAGATGTCGATCTCAACCCCAGATTCATATATAGTATCCAACTGGTGATCAAGTAATTTAATAATTAAGTGAAAGATAATAAATCCGTAGTAATGATCAATATGATAACACAAAGCTTCAAACTACAAGATTCATAGATAATCCCACAATCCTAAAATTAAAAGAAAAACTAGGCAATCATGCTGGTGGCGAAACACAAGTCATTATAACTAACTTCCAAGTAAAATAAAATAATAAAATAAAATAAAATATGTGAATATCAGCTCCATGACTCTCTAGTCCTCCTTATTATCTTTGTTTGTCAAAAGTTTATCTAAAAATATGTATAGGATGTATTTATACTATGTAGAATTAACCTTGAACCGAAATACCAATTCTAGTTCAAAACTGACTCGAATTGGCCAAAAGTTGACCTGGTGCACTGTGGGATAAGGTTTTGTCATTGCATGCAAGTCAAAACTTCACAAAGTCAGTTCGACAAGTTTTCCTAAAGTTTACCCTAGTGCGACACACCATATGTCGTGCTAGGCGACATACTAGATCATTTTTGTGACATCTCATGTTTTCAACTTCTTCTCATATGTACTTAGAACGAGCTCGACTGGATATAAATCTTTAGTATTAACTTCTACTCGAACTGTATATGAATTTTCAAGTAAATGAGAACACCTAGTTAAAGCTTCCTTTGGGAGCATTTCACCAACCTTCTTAATTAAAACAAAGTTGGTTTCCTCTTTCATCAAATCATTTCACTAGATACCGCTGGTGTACGCGGTCACGTGGTCTTATGGGTCCATAGTTTTTCATACTTTGAAATATTCAACATTTTGACTATATTTAGAAAATGTATTGATGCAACACTCTCTTTTCAAGGTCTTTCGTTCTTTGAATAATCCCCTTTAATGACCGACTGAGATCTTGGAATTTGATCTATTCGAGACCATGTGACAATGCTAATGTTCTGAAGTTTATGTTATTGGATACGATTGTAATCAGTTGTTGCATATGGGTCACCAAGACCCTTTGTTGAGCCGCCAGGGTATTCATAAGTTTTTTGAGGCTTGAGTTCCTTAGCATCCACAAGTTGCCAGAGCGCCCACAATCCCTTTTTGAGTGTTTCCCTATCCGACTTCCTCAAATTCAAAATGGTCCTCGTCATCTAGGGCACGACTACTACTTTTAAGGATGAAACTGATACCTTTATTGAATAGGAGTCAACGTTTCATCGGCAATTAGGGGTGCGACTTTCATTTGGTCGAATCCCGAGGGAACTTCTAGGTCATCTTCTTTGGGGGCACGCCATCAAATCGATGTACTATGTCATCCTCCCTAACAGTTTATTTTGATACATGGTGACAACTTATTTTTCATAAAATAGTATAAAACAAGTTAGCAAAGAGTTAATAGCAGGTCAGAAACAATACCACAATTTTTCTGTTTCATGATAGACGTCAAAATATTTACCTCCTAAATTAGCAGCTCAAACATAACATTGAATTTATATTCAAAGTTCAAGATACGCAGACTAGAATGACCAAATAATATAGTCTTGAGGCTAAGCAACTTATTAATTTATAAGAAGAATAAATCGATTAGTATGAACAATAGGCAGCAAAGCTATAAATCAAAGAAATTAAATGGATCTTCTTGAGATGTCTTCAACATGATTGTCATGCAATGTCATTGAAAAAGCAAGAGTTTAAGAGCTTGTGTTATAGTTGTGAACGTAGTACAATTATTGGAATTAAATCAGATGATTTACAAGTAAGGGAAAGAGTTACATTTATAATCTAAACTATATCTTGCACGATCCACACCTGATTCCTAGCTACATGGTTGAATCGCCACCTACATAATTGGATAACTATCGAAACAAATTTTGAATTCTCTCTAAATGGTTGTTAATGAAGCTTATCTTGTCTGATTTTTGAGCGTTTCCTATCTTGTTATTCCGAAGCTAGATAGACTTGCATGTTGTTTCAAATCTTCAATGGACAATAATAATCTGATCAAGTATAACTCTAAGGTTATGTCTGATCCCATTCTCGCTAAGCTGGATCTAGTTAGACTTTGACTGTTACGTGTCAATCTAGTATGGAAAATCAAATTTTTACCCATACGAAAAAGAAATCATTAATTTTTAAAATACTTGCAATTATAGACGCTTGCTTTTAAAGATAAGAAGGGAATCTCCATCTCAATCATTTTTTTTTCTCAACCTACAGCGAAATTAGGAGCCAAAACAAAAGTCACAGAAAAGGACCCCAAAAGAAGTATAATAAAATTGAAGACATATAGCAAAAGGGGAAAAAAGAAAAGCAATCAACTGAGCAAACCCACCAGAAGTCTGCTAAGCTGCTCTTTTTCTCCGTCAGTTAATCGGAAAGGAGTCAGCGGAAATGGCTCGAGCAGGAGGAATAACAAATGCAGTGAATGTAGGGATAGCAGTACAAGCAGATTGGGAAAATCGTGAATTCATATCTCACATCTCCCTCAATGTTCGTAAACTCTTCGATTTCCTCGTCCAATTCGGTATTTTTCTCCCAACTCATTCAATCTACTTGGGCCAATTTTTCGAGACTCGCCACAGAGTTTAAGAAAATAAAAATGAACTTTTAATCTTGTAGTATTAAATTAAAGATAGGCTCTCCCTGTGTTTCTTTTTCTTTGTCACAATTCGTGCTTGACGGGAGTTAATTTTGACTACTTTTTGAACCTAAATTGATTCAAAAACTTTTGAATCTGTGTGAAGGGATAAAAACACACTTAAAAGTATCTTTGTTTTTTCGAGTTACTGTCAGATGTGTGAGTTTCCTACTATTTATTGCTCACTTTTTCTACTTGAAATATCACCATCTATAGTTCAGGGAGGAAACTCAAAAGATCAAGATACATTAGTTGTGTTTTTGATGATTAACTCAAAAGATACTTAAAATGTATCAAAATGCCCTTTAATCTTGTAGTGTTAAATATGTCACCTGGAAAGTTGAAATTAAGGTGTTGTCAAAAATTGAAAAAGACATTTTTCTTGAAACAAACTAAAGGGAAAGGAAGACAAACATATTGGGATGGAGGTACTATTTATTTTTCATGATTGATTTTGTTGTATTTTCAGAGGCAACGACAAAGAGTAAATTGGCGACACTAAACGAGAAGCTCGATATACTGGAGCGTCGTCTAGAACTTCTTGAAGTCCAAGTTAGCACAGCCACTGCTAACCCAGCTCTGTTTAATGTTTGAAATGATGCAGCGTTCTACTTATACTCTTTTTCTGTAAGCGATGTTACTTTTCTTCTGTATTATAAATAGATTGCTTGGTTTTTGGAAATCATGTTTGTGAGAAGTCCTTGTTCTTATGAAAATCTCAATCAAATGTGCCTCGATGCCTGTATAAGTTAGTTAGCTATATGATTTGTTTGATTTCTGCTGTATCCAGTTCATTATATTCTGATAGTTTAAAATAATTTTTTGCAAATTTGTGAAATGGTCCTTATTTTTATGAAAATCTCAATCAAATATGCCTCGATCCAAAATTAGTTAGGAATTTGTATGAAATTCCGCTCTATTCTAGTCCATTATATTCAGATAGTAGGTAATTCGGAACTTTTATGCAGATGATCGGTGGAATTAGTAACTGAAAGTTTGCATAGCCATTGGATCTAGTGTTTCTTTTTGCTCTTTTGTCAGTTCGTTAAAACTAGTACTTTAATGAGTTGGTTCATTTCTAATGCACGATAGAGAGTTTAGTGAATATGTGAAAATAGGAATAAGAAGTTGATTTGAGGGTACTATGCGTTGCTATAAATACCATCTTAGTCTCTTGACCTAGTGGATATGAAGCAATATCGTTTTACCTTCTGCGACATAGTTTCAATCTCCTTGTCTGCTTTCTACATGTGACTCCTTGGAACTTTAGTCTGCTGGACCTCGGCCTCTTATTTTCTTGTCTGTTTCTAGGTGGGGTATATTTTTGTTGTTTGTTTTTTGCTATTTCTCAGATTCTTAAACAATGGCTTTGTGTGAGTGTCAATCCTCCAAAAGTACTGCAGCCTTTTAGAGGACCTGACACAAGTGCGGGAAACATGTTTGGAGAGTCCGACCAATATACTTTTTTTGAAAAGTTGAAAAAATGTAATGACATATCCTTTGTACTTGTTTATTTATAAAAGTTTTTTTACCTTTCAGAAAAAAAATCTATTTCACTTGGTGTGTAATACAATCACGTGAAATCTTATTCCTGTAGTTGGACAATCAATCAGCTATGCTTATTCTCAAACTGGTTGGTCAGCGTGTGAATCCTTTGATCCCTTCCGCTTTCTTTGTAATACTAAAAAGTAAATTAAGATGTCTCTATATCATACTTTGACATAACAGTCTTTAACTAGGATATAATAACTTCCTGAAAAACATTAGGATTAAGTGTAAAATCAAACTAAGACTTAATCCCAACAAGAATCTTTTCTTGTAGATTTTTTAGTACTCCCTCCATCCCAATTTGTGTAGTGTTTGATTGAGCTGAGTTTAAATAAGAAAGAAAGACTTTTGAAACTTGTTATCTAAAACAAGACATAGACATTAGTGAGGCTTTAAATCATCTCATTAATGGTAAAATGTTAAATGTGAAGTTTAATGCTACATAGTTTCTCAATAAGGACATACGCCATTTTTCTGGGACAGACTAAAATTGAAAGAATGACCCGGAAAGCACAACACGAATGACAAGCATGTAAGCGCAGGTTTTCTATCTTTCCTATCCTCCCTAAATTGGGGCAAAGGAAGTAATTGATTTTAATTATTTTAATCTTCTGGAACTAAAACCTTGCTTGTTGAATAAAAATAAAAAATAAAAATAAAAATAGATGTTTAGGTGGCATGAACTTGCTCTTTCTCATAAATCTTCTCTATGTTAACTGGACATACATTTTCTATGCCGCAATTCCAAATTAGTAACGGCCAGATGCATTAATTCTCAATAACTTCTGAGGATTCATCATAATGACTAACTTTTTGCTAGTCGTCAACCTACCACAGTTCTCATCCTTTATCTGACTTTTGGACTGGCAATGTAAAAAGTTGCTGTGGGTTATTTATGCTATGTTGCTCGAACTAAAAAATGTTGCCATACCCATGTCGGATCGTCCAAATTGCTCTGTTTTTGTAGGATCCAACACGCACTGATGATTTAAGTGTCCAAGCAACATAAATTTTAGTATTCCATAAAAAAGCTGCTGAGTTTATTGAAAACTAACATTTTATGTATTGCATAAAAAAACTGCTGAGTTTATTGAAAATTTTCAGCTTTCTTTTGATGGTTCATCAAGTTCAGAGTCTTTCTAATTCGAACTAGCTGTTATGCAATTCTTGTTTACTGTTTTGGTATCTCCTAGTGAAATTTTCTTTCCTCCAACAATGACAAATGATATATGTTTTTACCACATGCTGTTTGAATATTGCGCCAAAGTGGGTTGAGAGAGGGATTTCTTGGACTTGATACTGCATGTGTACTTGGACTAATCAAGAACTCTATCCTGTATTTTGAACCAAGCATTTCTGCTAACTGGTCCCAACTTATTTCATGTAATATTGGAAGTATGCATGCCATCATCATAATGGAAAGTTAAACCTCTTAGTAAACTATGAACAATTGCACAATCTTTTAAAATACATAGTTACATCTGAGGGATAATTAGAGTAATTTACTCTTTTTTCTTTGAAAAAGAAGTGATGCCACTTATTTGGTGTTAGACAAAGTCTCCTGTTGTTTGACATGTCGGCTGAACTCTAAATTTGTATTGTACGCCTTTTCGTTGATATGATATTGAAGTTTCAAACTTGTGGGTTGAATCTTTTTCTCTGATAAATTAACGCTTCAGTAGTTGAATGACCCAAAGTAGTGAACTAAGTAATCTCTGCCAAGCTGCATTTGTTATTATGTCATGCTTAAAAAGAACTGATGCTTGAATTTTATTACTAGAGGGCATTTATTCTGAAGCTCTATCATATATCAGACTCTTCCTCCATGAACAAATAAGGGACGGTTAAGTTAAAGGAATTTGTGGAGTAATTATTTCTTTGGAAGAATTACTCGGCAGTGGGGGAGCTGGTTCTGAAAGGAGGTGGTGAATGGTTCTATAAGAAATTTAGTGGTAGAAGGTTAATGAACCTTTCTATATGGAAATGATTAGATCCTCCAAAGCTCTCTATGGACCTCATATAATTTGATGCATTGTTTCAATGATCAAGGCGCTCCTTAGAATGTTGGCTATGTATGGTTGGTAAGCACCACCGTCCACATTTCTTCAGCCTAATACTACTTAATACCTGGATACACAACCTCTTGAAACCTTGAGTTCCTACTATGAGATTTGACCTAAATATCAAGGACATTTGTATTTATTATGTGGATAGAGTTATACAAAGTTGCAACCAATTAAGCAGTCAACATAAGTTTTTATTTTTAAACGAGCAGCTTTATGTTGATTTTCAACTCCAGTTATGTTTATTCTGATTCCAGAGATGCATTATCTTCTTTGAAAAATCAGCTGGTGAAGAAGGGTGATTTCTCTCTCCTGATAGTGTAACAGCTTTATACTTGCTGATACTTAGAGAATGGATGAATGCAGTCGCAGACCCCCCCCCCCCAAACACCAACCCCCCCACACCC
>JBDJHY010000078.1:6084619-6095420 GCA_039654485.1 Withania somnifera
AGAGGTAATTTGATGTTCGAAGTGTCAGATTGAAATTCTGATGCTTTCATCAGCTTTGGAATGTTGAACTTAAGCTAGCTTGACCCTTGCTATGTTCCCAAGGTGTTCGTGCTCGATTTGAGTCGTTTTGTGGGAAGTTAGAAACTTTCTAGCTTTGGTTAAGGCTTGGTAGGGGGTCTATTTGGCTCAAACGACCTCCGATGTCATTTTCGTCGATTCCGTTGAGTCTAGAATATGTTTTCCACTAAAAAATTATATATGGTTGTCAAACTTGGACTCCGTTTCAATTTCGTGCCTTCATTTGAAATTTTCTGCAATAAGCGCGATCGTGGTAAAAAGAATTTAGGAGCAAAAACTCAATTTTCAGTTTATTTTTCAACCCTTTTCTCAATTTCTTCTTTTTTATTTATATGATTCTTGCTGCGAAATTTCGTCAAGATTTGGGAAATTTTTTTTGAAGATTTCTTGCATCGTTTTTTGCTATTGGTAAGTCTTCTTCTTTATTTTAATTTCTTCAAATCCTTAGTTTCCACCATTAATGGAACCATAAGTTGAATTTATGGAATCCTTCCATAATCTATAAAATTTTGAGTAATTCTTCGTAAATTGAATGAACATTGATCCTAGAATTATTATTATCTTGAAATTCCAATGTTAAATCTGTAAAGATTGAACTTTTGAATCCTTTAAGGTTATATCTTCCTGGGCTGTATTTTGGAGCATGGGTTCCTGGTAACGTTGGGGACCTCGTAGTGAAATTTATTTTCAGTTTCGGCAAGCGGGCCCTGCAAGCCCTTTTAGGCTCGATTTTGGGCCCATACCAAAACTTAGGATAAAATACACCGTTAGACTCGTATTAAGTTATATAATTCAGTGATGCAAGTTTCAAATCATTCGGAGATCATTTGATATCAGTCGGAGCATTATTCGTGAGATTACAACACTTTGTCGTCGGATGACAGGTAGGCTCTGTGGGCCTATCTCTGTGCTTATAGTTTTATTAACTGTACTAAATAGAACTCGTGGGTTGGATATCTAGGTTGTATAGTAATCCTGTACTGTCCTTTCGTCTGTTCTATGTTGATATTGATATTTTGGCACCCGAGTGATATGGGGCCCAAGACTTAGCATTTGATTAGAGACACCTGTGCAGGGCATAGGATATGGATATTTCATGATTATATTTGATATATATACATATCGTTGATTTGTGTTGCATTCATGGCACGAGAAGTTGGGCCTATGGCTCTGATGAGAGTGCATTGTGGCTGGTATTACTACTTGATTTTCGAGCCGTAGAGGCTAAAGACAGATTTTGAAAATGCTGATGAATAACGATATGAGTTGCGAAAGCAGAATACTAAATGATAATATAAGTAATTGGCCTTTTACTAATTTAGACTCGGCATGGCATCGAGCACCTAGTAACACTAGTTCTACTTGTTTTAGCCCAGAATTTATACCCTAGTATCGGAAAATATCACTTTACTAATTAATGCTTGCACTTGAATCCGACCCAAAATCGAAAGTGAGCACAACGCTGAAACTTGAGTCTGTCGTTGTACGACAATGAGTTTAACTTTTGACACTTGCGGCACTATTAGTTATGGATACATGGTGATGCCCGATTTTACTAATGATTTTGTTGAGATATGATGATATACAGGCTTGTACGCCTTGTTTGGTCAAGTGGGACTTGACGACATTATTGATATGAGGCACAAGATGCCAAACTATTGAGACCCTTGAGGCTCTCTGATTTGGGATGTAAGGTTATGATGACGTTAGATTTGTACATGGTAATGCACCTTCATGGACCTGCCTCCGGGATCCACACGATGCAGGGGAAGGGGTATATGGAGTATGGGGGATAACATATGCCGGGAAATTTTAGGGTAGCCTTATATAGGTTCTGCCTGCTGGACCTACGGGTACCGGAGGAGATTCGTACACAGGATGGTTACGTCATGTATTGTGTTTACTTTCCGCACTTGTTTTCTTCAATGTACCCTAGCTGAGATGTAATGCTTGCAGTGAGCGTGTTTCTTTTGGTGTACACTACACTTCTTTCTGGGGGACTTGTCAGCATTTAATTATTTTACTTATATTTGTATTACTGCTTAGTTGTCTTTATTAGTTACTTGTTGCTCATGTTATGTGGGATTAGTGCTTTACCTTCTTATTCAGTAATTTATCCTTTCACTTGAGGTTACTGGTATAGCTACCATGCTCTACTCCTATCTTCTTTGATTCCCATTTATTGTGTTATAATTCATATATGTTGTTGTAAGGATTTTGGGTACATTCTCTTTCATTGCCTGAGATCCTTCTATGTGATTAGCTAGCGATATCTGTCTATGTGACACTTGATTCGTAATTGAGTTGTTAGTTCCCATATTGTATTATTTGCTTCTATGACCCTTTTTCTTGTACTCTATTATTTACAACTTTTATTATTATTATGTGCTCAGTGGGCCCTCGAATCCTACTAGGTACGGGTTGCTTCAGCGACTTGTACTCATACTACACTTGCACATGTGCAGATCCGATTACAGGTTCCCGTTCGTGATATATAGATAGTTGTTCATTCAGATATTATTCACATCGGAGATTCAAGGTGAGCTTGGCCTCTATCTTGTTCCTGCTTCTCTTCGGACTTATGTGTTTTGTTGATCTTCATTGTATTTCGGAGATATCTTTATATTACACGTACTTCAGTTTTATCATTCTGTACTTATTGGTTCGTTTCACACTGATACCGGATCTTGGGTAGTTATTTCATTCTTTAAGACTTTCGCAAAATAGTATTTATTCTTGACTCTTGATATACTCTCGCATTCAATGTAGTAGTCCTCCGCTTCGACTTCAGACTACGGGGTTTGGTTCTCCTAATGGTGGTATAGTAGGTGCCATTATGATCCGTGAAATCGGGTTGTGACAGCTCCAATCTCGTCGTGGGCTATGACTTTGACATCGTCCCTCAAACTGTGTTTCTTTTTGTCTCTTGTGATGAGAATTCACCTCGTCCGAATCAGTTGACTCAGTTGAACTTCAGTTCCGTCTTTTGTGATGAGGATTCACCTCGTCTGGGTCAGTTGATTCTATTGGACTTCGATGTGCTTCCTCCTTACGTCTGCGACTCTTTCCTTGGATGGATTGAGTACTCTCGTTAGTCCTCATCTCTGTTTTCTCCCTACACCATTGTTGAAACAATACCTGATGCTCCTGAGCAAATCTTTCGACAGCTGTTGCTCGGACATTTGACATCGTTTGGACTTGGTTACCCTGCTGACTGGGAAGGGTGGTAGACTTTCGGCCAGTGCTGCATCGAGTTGTAGCCACTCCACCAGGACTCGCCCCTCGTGTATTTCTACTTCTTGTGGTAATCATCTTCTCAATGTATTTGAATTCTAGTTTTTCAAAATAAAAATCTACAACTCGATCTCCCCACAGACGACGCTTATTGATGAATCTTAAAAGATCACCAACAATTCTACTAATCAATCTACCTTGAGATAATAAATGACAGCAATGACTCTAGGATAAACACCTGCAAAACAGAGCCTAGGGTGGTCCCCGGGGTAATTCTGCGATGCTTAAGTTAGTAATGAACTTTACAAGAGTATATGAATATTCTTTGTAAATAGTATTGTCAGCATACATTTGCCTTCCTGCTTTTTAGCTTTTATACCTGTCTCCTCTAACGGCCACATTAATGGGCGCTGTGAATAGAGTCTAACCTCCGCAACCACATTAGTGAGTATTGTAAATAGAGAGTAACTTCTGCAGTGGTTATTGCCACTTTAAACGCATTCATAGTAATTCTTAATTACTACTGTTATTCCACGACATTAACAGTAATTATCTAATACAGTAATTATCTAATTGTTATCGTTATTCTACACCGAAAAAAATAATATATTTTCTTATTTAGTACTTTGTTTAAAGATACAATTATTCTTTTATTCTTATATGTTTCACTCTATTATAAAAAGCAGTAATCTTTTTTTTCAATAATGAACAATTTAATAAATATTATAATTTTTTTTTAAACTCAATATCTGATCAAAATAGATCACATAAAATAAAACAAATAAAGTAACATCAGTTATAATAGACTATAGCGTTGAAGACTTATAATTTTTGTTTATGTTCAATATAATTTGTGTCGTGTTGAAAATCTATTCACTTATGCATATAATTATAAAGTGCTAATGGTTTTAAAGGCTCGAGGATGGGTATCATACTGGCATAGGCGTATTATATTATTTTAAGAATGAGTAAATGAATTCAAGGTTCACTGCAATAAAAAAAAAAAGATATTGAATTTAAATGATTCTGTTGCTCTATATGATAATATGGATTTAAATAATATTTTTGCTCTATGATGATAATATAAAATGTTTGGTTCAAGTCTCTCGTCTTATGTCTAACACATTTTTTTTTTCAAATTTGATATTATGCTTTTTTTTATTTTTTATATTTAGAGTTAAATTTTAATATATTTAATAAAAAATTGATAATTCATGTCATAATTTTGTTAATGCCAAGAGTAGTCTGATAGAGCTTCTACTATACGCATAATTTAGGGAAAAGACAAAATACAAAATTTTTTATACATAATTCTATTATATATTTCTGTAGAAAATTATTTTTACTAATTAAATATATGATCCTCCAATTACATGATTACTACAAAACTTATGAAGAAATGTCAATTAAAATCATATTAAAAATACTACTATTATTAAGCAAGAAAGGCAATTTTGGTGGCTAAAAATGGTTGTGAGGAGCATAAATTAGTAAACTACTTATCCAAACCAAACATTGTAAACAATTTGCCCCCAACCCTAGCCCCCAAAAGTCCAAAGAATGGGCTGGTTCGAAATTGAGCCCGCTTTCGGGTATTTACACACCCCAGCGCACGATAGCCTGTTCTCCTCATCTCTCGTTTGCCCTACCAGCTTTATCTTCCTTTTTCTCCCCCAAAACAACAACAATAATCCCCAGTTCACAGAAGAAAACGGGTTGAGTTCTCTAGATCCGGAAACAATTCGTTTCTCTCTATAAGAAACCAGATCTTGTTTTTCCCGGAATTTCAATTCATTCGATAGATCGATACAGGTAATGTTACTAATTTTTCCTCTTTTTTTTTTTTTTTCGATTTTTCAGTTTTTTATTGTGATTAGATTTTGCCTTGTATAATTTTTTGGATCTGTATTCCAATTTCACTGGATTCAGGTTAATTTATTTTGACTAATTTTTCCTTTTTTTTTCCCAAAGTTTTTCGCTTTTTTCTGTTATCAGATTTTGGATTGTATTATTTTTGTACTTTCTTCGAATTTCACTTGATTCATGGATTCGAGCATTTTTCCCCCTAATTTTAAAATAATATTTTTAATTACAGTTTTTTTTCGTATTAGATTCTTCCTTGTATAGTTTTTTAATTTGAATTTCTCTTGATTCAGTGGATTGATACAGGTGTTTTTCCAACCTATTTTTCCATTTTTTTTCAAAATTTTGGTTTTTTTGGGATTAGATTTTGCGTTGTTTGTTTTTGGATTTGTAGGATTGAGCTTGATGTGGTTAAGGTTTTTTATATCACCTTCTCGATAATTTTTTTTTAAAAAATAATTTTTGATGAACAAGGATTCTTGTAAGTTTTGGTGTGTCCATTTTTTGGATTTGTAGGATTGAGCTTGATGTGGTTAAGGTTTTTGTTATATCACGTCTTGATTTATTTTTTTTAAAAAAAATATTTTTGATGATCAAGGATTAATACATCTTGTAAGTTGTGGTGTGTCTAGTTTTGGATTTGAAGGATTGATCTTGATGTGGTTAAGGTTTATTTTTTCACCGATTCAATTAGTTTCTTTAAAAAAAATTTATTTTGATGAATCAGGATTAAGAAATTTTGTAAGTATTGGAGTCTCTTGTGAATTGGCTCAATACGGGAAAAGTGGAAGAGAGAATTCTAAAGTAGATTGGTTTATGTTCCTCTGGTTTTTTGGTCAAGATCTGATCTTTGGAACTGTTTGAGCTAACTTCTTTTAAGAATTCTAGAAAAAAAATGCCTTCTGAAAAAAATGATGCAAAACAAGAATGTTTGGATGGTTCTAGTTCTTTTGAAGTAGATTGTGTCCATACTTTTCTGATTGTTGTGTCAAGATCTGATTTTTTCTGAGTCGTTTGAGCAAACTTAGAAAAAATTTCTAGAAAAAATGCTTTTGAAAGAATTGGTGCAAATAGGAACGTTTGGATAGTTGTAGTTCTTTTGAACATATGTCAGTGTTTTGTGATGGAAGAAAGACATCTGCTCGAAAACCCCCCTCAAAACTCATCTTAGATAATGATTTTAACTTATTTGTGTGTAAACTATTGACAAGCTGAAGAAGGATTTTGTAAAAACTTTTTGCAAGATTTCAGAAAATCAAATACCACTTTATTTATTTGATTTTTTGTCTCCGAATTGATTCAAGGTGGTGATGTCTATTGGATATTGTTCCCTATGGATAAATTTTTATAGTTGGTTAAACATTTCTTGATGATGTTTTTTAGGTTTCTTTCTTGTTTATGTTTGGTAGCATAGCTTTCATTCCTTCTCTTTTATCTCAGGAATTCTACTATTTGCTGTTCTCGGAGCTATTGGGAATCAGGTAGGCGAATCCAAGCAGCTATGCGGGGATATGAAGAAGATGTAAGCTTATTTGTCCTCTTCCCCTCCCCATTTTCTATCTGCTACTTTTATTTCACCTTGTATGGATAAGTGTGAGATTTGAAAAATGGAAAACTTTAGTTTTATGATAACCTTAATTTGCCTTGAAAGATAAATTATTTAATTTTGGAACGAAATAGACTTAAATTGGATATAATGGATAAATAGGATTCATGTAGCAGATTCTTTGATTGATTCCGGAATTGGGATCATTCATGGTTGATTGATATACTTTTATTTGACCACTTAGTTACATTCATGCAGGAATATGATGAGTATTTGGATGAGTACGAGGATGAAGGTGAAGATCAAGAAGAGGAAGAGGCTGGTGAAGAGGAATATGAGGATGAAGAGCCTCAACAGCCTTCACAGGAGTTGTTAGAATACCTGGAGCTGAGGCAACGTTTAAAAGACGATATCAGGAAGCAGAGGAAGAAAGAACTAGGCGGTGGTTCCCGTGAAATTAAAAAGAATGCTTCATCCAGGGATAAGTGAGTGCTGCTAGTATGTCGATATGATACTACATGTGTTGCTCTGATTTTGAAGTTATTAATTTCACGAAATTTATTTGTTGTTACTTAATTCGGTTTGAAAATTCTATAAATAGATGATTGTAAAAATTTGCTTCATCTTGTGCATAGATTTCTATTATGAACTACTAATGCATTAGTTAAGTGAAAAATATTTGGTGCATATTTTTTCCTTAAAAAAGATGGTTGTGCTGCTCTCTGGTAGAATTCTGATGAATGCATATGTAAAAGGATTTTGAGAATTAATCTCTTGAATTTTTTAATGCTTGTTTTTAGAAGAGGATGATTTAGTTGGACAAACGGAAGTGTGTATTTCTGTTTGTACTGGTGAAATGGTGGATCAATTTAGGTGAAGTTTAAATTACATTTTGATTTTGAGGCTTATGGTTTGAGTCTTACATTCTCTATTTGCTCTGCAGTTTTGGTTCCTTTTTTGGACCTTCACAGCCTGTTATCTCTCACAGAGTGATCCAAGAAAGCAAGTCACTATTGGAGAATCCAAATCTGGCAGCTAAAGTCATGAAATCTAGCCATTCTGTATGTAACAAATTTCAAGTGAATATCAAATTGCTTGTACTATGTATTTTCAATTCTATACCTATAGAGGGCTTGTGCTAAGGGGGGAAGGGGTAGACCTAAGATCACATGGGGTTTTGTTTTGGAAGACCTATAATTTATTATAATTCCATGTAGACTTAGGTAAAGATAGGAAACAATGGAAGTGAAGATCTACATAGCTCTGACATAAGCTGGTTAGAAATGTATGTTATCGTATTAGTACTACATGTATTTAGGTCTGAGACTTTTCTAGAAGTATTTTTATCCTGGTATAGAATTATATGCGTATAAAAATTATGATAGAATACTTTTAATATCAATATTCATCTTTTACTACATTTTACTATATTTAATTTATTTATCTTATGTTGACGTTTATTCGGTATGTTTATTACATGAGATAAGCTTAAATGGAGAAACATGGTCACTGAGGATTCATATAGCAAACTCCAGCTTGTTGGGGACCGAGGTGTAGTTGTTATTGTTATTAGTGCATTAGTGCCTCATAAAACCCCTATAGGGCATATTAAGGTCATCAACTTTAACTTCCACTTTCAGAGTATCAGAATGATATAACCCATCAGAGCATTTTCCACTAGATATTCTCAGCAAGACATGCTCTACTTGGTTAATTGAAGTCATGTTAATTGGGACAAGAACATATCCGTTTAGCACATATATCCTTTTGCTTTCTTCTGGTCTCGGCATATATCACCTCTGACACTGATCCTTGCATTTCCAGCAGAGCAATAAGACCGTTGCTTCAAAACCTGCAGGATCAAAAGCTCCCACCAGCAACCATGTTCCAAAAGTCACAAATGGGGTGATAATTCAATCTGTGCAATTTCTTGAACACTTCTCTTAATTTTTCTTCTGATGTACTCATTTTATTTTGCTGAGGCTTTCGTGTCATTTGATTTTCTGTAGTTAAAAAGAAAGATCGATATGGTAAAAAATACGAGGGACTATTCATTTTTATTATCTGATGATACTGAACTTCCTGGTCCATCAAGAGGTTCATTAACTCAGAAGGTGTCTGCCCCTTATTGTGGTGCGCTCTTGGTTGCTATGTATTGATGTTTCTATTAAATCTATCAGAACATGCTATATTTATTGAGAAACTTATTCAGGGTTTTTGATGATATTGAAGATGCACGGTTAGTTCAACGTCCAAGCGGAAAGCAGACTTCAAGTGATGGTGGGAGAAAGCTTCTAGATGATCGTGAAGTGAAAAGAGGCAGCCAAATGCAACATAAAGCTGTGATTCAGAAATTGGTGTCTATTAATAAACCGACTCAACCAATGTTAGACTCTAGGAAACAGTTCGGTAGCAGTAATGGAAGTGGGCCTGCGCGGTCTTTGGGGCCAAAAGGGGTGCCCGGCAAGGTTACAGGGGATCTAAATGATAAGAAATATTCTACACCAGGCGCCAAGAGTACTGTGTCTGCTTTCCATAGGCCAACCCCTTCAAGAGTGCAATCCACTGCACCAAGGCAATCTTCGGCACAGAATAGGATACCATTGGAATCTGATAAGTCAAAAGTGATGTTAAAACATGGTGTGCCTGTCACTAAACCTCCGGTGGTGATTCAGAAGCAGCAAGCCTCCTTGTCTAGACCTCAGGTAAGCTGTGCATTGATTTGTATTTAATGCTTCTTTTCTAAGGATCCTTTTTTCGAACTTTTCAACCTTCAAGAATTTACTGATTGCAATTTGTGATCCTAACAGATAAAACCACCACCTCCTAGAAATGTAGCACGTCCCTTGGACGATAGGCGCCCAACACCTCAGCAAAGAGATGAGAGGCGCCCAGCACCTCAGCAAAGAGATGAAAGGCGCCCAGCACCTCAGCAAAGGGATGACAGGCGCCCAGCACCTCAGCAAAGGGATGACAGGCGCCAGGCACCTCAGCAAAGGGATGATAGGCGTCCATCTCTTCAGCAAAGGTATGACAGGCACCCATCACTTCAGCAAAGGGATGACAGGCGGCCGGCACTTCAGCGAAAAGAAGAGAGGCGCCCAGCACTTCAGCAAAAAGATGACAGGCGCCCAGCACTTCATCGGAAAGATGACAGGCGGCCAGCAAGAAAACCAATGAGACCTGATGAAGAAGATGATGGAGAAGCAGCCATTAGCATGATTAGGAAGATGTTTGGGTATATATTTTTCCTTTCTTCCTCTTACAAATTTAGGTCGTTCCTTTGTTTGTTTGGGAGTTAAGTTGGCATTGCATAAATGATAACGTCTAGCTCTAGAACATTTAAGACAGCTTATTCCTTCAAGTTTAGGTTTAATGAGCTTTGAAAAGTGTACACCCCCTTTGCAAATTGCCTATTTGAGTAGAAATAAGTCAATATCTATTCTATTGATACTGGATCTGTAATCAACTGAATGATTTTCTGTTCGTCTGATTGGACATTAATTAAGGATTACAGATATATATGCTTTGCTGATAGATTCTTTATTTGATATAGTTAGAAGCCACAGGAAAACATGTGTTTTTCCTTCTCAAAAAAGAAATATTTCTTTTGTGTTGGTTATTGCATTGCTTATTTAATATCATCTCATATTTTAGGCTGATGGAAGAGTGTGTTTGTTCCAGGTATAATCCTAACAGGTACCGTGATGATGAAGATGATAGTGACATGGAGGCTAATTTCGATGAGATATTGAAGGAAGAAAGGCGGAGGTTGGTAACATGTCTTGTAGAGCAGACATATTTCCTCTCATTTTTTTTGGCTATATCTATTTTTAACTGACAATGTTTATAGTTTTTTTTAAGATTGATATATAAAAGTACTATATATTCTCATGTTTGTGTATATACTATAGTTTGTCGAGATAATGTGCTCTAATGGTCTTCAGAAGTAAACAGCAAGCTGAGGGATTAAACAATCCTGACCTGCTTTCTTTCCTCTCTTTTTGTTCCTCAGTGCAAAAATAGCTAGGGAAGAGGATGAAGAAGAACTCCGGAAGATAGAAGAAGAAGAAAGGCGGG
>JBDJHY010000078.1:6109022-6121489 GCA_039654485.1 Withania somnifera
TATATATGAATCTTACACTGCTAAATCCCAATTAATTTACTCCAAAAGTTGAAATATTGAACATCACATGGGAAAGCAATTTTCATTAAAAGAAAAAAAAAAGAGTTTTCAAACCACCTTTCATTGGATTTTGTGTCATTTTCATCTTTCAAACGTGCACTCGCCGTGTCTCCTTACTCCTTGCGAGTGCGTCGTTTAGTACATAATATATGCACTTGGTGTTTCTTTTTCCTGGCCGCCTAGCAGACGAAGCAATAAACGTAAAGAACAACCTCTATCAACAAAATTCCCTACTTTTTTCTTCGTCTCTCTTTAAATGCTCAGACCTTTAACTTCTCCTTAAGCCATTTATTTATTCTATTCTATGTTCCTCCAAAACTTGATTTAATTTCCTATATATGAATTGAACCTTTAAAAAGGGTTAGCAGGAAATGAAATGCTGTGTTAGCCAGGAAATCAGCAAGTTGGTTTCTTTGTTCTGTTGCCTTGGCACCCAAATAGGAGAATTATTCTTCTGATGATTGATTTAACCTTTGATCAAAAAATGTCTACTAGACAGATATTATTGAATAACATCTTTTGATGAGCTACCAATATAATCAAGATGTTTTGGATAACCTTTTGTGAATTTTATGAAGTCAGTAAGCATTCAACGCATCCACAGTTATTTGCACCGCCATATCCAGGAAAAAGTCGAATATACACCCATCAAGATCATGTTCAGACAAATCATGAAAATCTTCTTCTTTTTAGCCAAATTTTATTTGGTGCAGAAGTTGAGTTTTTTTCTTATTCTCAAGATGAAGGATAACATCTTTTAATATTAAGCTTAGAAAGAGGTAAACAGAATGGAGCCGGGCATTCTTTAAATTTCTGTTTCTTCCTTAATTATTATTATTTTTTGTATTTGTCGTCTTATTTTTCAGAGAATGATCATACTCAGGCCCTATGTTGATTAATAATTATTGACAGGAGCCAAGAGGACTGAATGACTTTTTTTGATTAACTCTTTTATCAGAGGAAGTTGGTACCTAATGAACATATAACTAAACCTGGTTGCTTCTTTGAACCTTATAATTATTCTTATTTGCTAATAGATGTTTATTATTTGTGTTCAGTATTTTAACTTGACTAGAAAAGATTTTACTATAAGATTTCACTAATGTGTAATTCCCAATGGGATATTCAATCAAGCTCATATATGTCATCATTAATGTGGTTTTTTAAGTTAGTGGATTGATTTTATCATGTGTACTTTTTTATAGTATAGGGTTTTTGCCCCAAGTAATTATAGGATTAGTTGACCAGCAAGAAATTCAATTGGATCCTCCTTTGCTTGTCCCTAATATATCTTTTACTAATTAATTACAAGATGCGGGAAGGAACTTGTCACTATAAAAAAACTGATCGTGATGACACCTATCTCAACTCCTATAATAAGTAAGTCAACTCAAACAATACATAATAAGATAAAAATGAAAATATAAAAAAGTAATCGAGAAAGCAAAAGGTTTATAAATCAAGCTCGACTCAACATCATGAAAACTAATCCCAAAATTAGGTTGTCACAATGTACAAGTCTATCTCCAAACGAATACAATCTCAAATAGTCTCAACAAATGTCTAAATAAGGCAAATACATAATATAAGATAGCGAGGTCGATGACATCTTCTAGGTAGATCAACAACTAGCTGCTAGGATCTCCAAAATACGCCTCGGTTTCAGTTGATGAACGTCTCGGTACCGTCGGACTCTGAACCTCCACAAAAAGTGCAAAAGAATGAGCATGAGTACAAAAATAATGGTACTCAACGACATCCTGAGCTGATCTTAAAATAAAGTGATGACAAAAAAATTGAACTCCTAATACAACCAAACCTCCAACAACTACAAGTGCTGCACTCAGACGATTACCCAACAAGTAATATGATACATATACATAGATAAATCAAACAATAAATACGTGAATAAGTAAAATAAAACTTCACTAAATCAAATAACTGCCAATATGTACCCAAATTCAAATAATTTAAGGAAATTAGGACATCACCTCGATAAGTATACACCATTATCAACAAGGAATTCAATAGGGTAAAACATCACAAAATCTCATCTACTTAGTCAATATCATCAAATTAGACAAATAAGTGAACAAATACAGCAAATCAATGTTATACAATATAATGTATAGTCAAAACATTGCTTGTTTTTCCTATTAGTATACACCTGCTGCATATCTGAGGTCAGTCAGGAACCATGGGGTACTCACGAGATCTATGCACTCATCTAAAAATATTTCTCTTACGAGCACTTTTCATATCGCAATGTCCAAAATCATTTTCCTTCAAGTTTTTCATATCACTTTGGTCGAAACCATTTTTCTTCAAGTCTTATCACTTATTCATTCAAGAGTCTCATTTTCAATTCAATTCCTCAAAGATATCATCAAATAAGCATGCTTTCATGTAAAATTCATGGAAAATACCACTTAAAGTCACAAGGTGTAATACTCTATACCTAACCTAAGCTTTGAAACCTATTGTGAGACTTGAAGAAATAAATTTTTTTCTTAGGTAGCCATAATTGTGGACCACAACTCTCAAGGTGTAAGTTAACGAGTCATCATTTCCAATCATGGTATAGTGTCTGGGATTCTGGTGCTCCGTTGAGTTCTTACGAGTTAGGATTGCGACTCGTAATTTAGGAACATCAAATTCATACTATATAATCGTGATTGAGTTCCAAAAGATTGATTCTCATTCCAATTCACACAATTCCACTCCAAGAGTCGTGGTGGCGTACCACACCTTGTGGTATAAAATCGTCAAGTAGAAGATGCTATTTAGTAGACAAGTTTCATGCCACGACTCACTCCACGAGTTGTGGAGTGGCAGATTATGAGCTCATGTTATTTCCCCAATAATAGTTAGTTCATTAATTAGGGACGATTCTATAAATTTCCACCTCTTTTAACGTAATCTCTGGTTATTTTTTCTTTGAAATTGAATGATATAAATACCCAATAACATAGTCTAATCATACTTTACATAAACAAGAAAGAGTAGGGCCTTCTTCTCTAAAACTCTTTCTATGCAAGGGTTAGGGTTTCATCAAGAGAGTTAGATTCAATAGCTTGTTCAAGAAATTCTCTCTATTAAAGTGTTCATAATCAGGTAAGTAAATTATGAATAAGGATTCGTTCCATCCATGTGCCCAAAAATCATTTTCATAAAAGGTTTGAAGTGTAAGAGCATGTTTAGGATTCTTATTTATATTGGATATATTGACATTTCCTTTTTGAATGATTTCTTGACAATTTTCTTCATAATTATGAAGCTTTCATAAACAATGGTAAATTGTATAGTCCTTACAAGTTATTTTGAAGTTTATCCTCAAATCTTGAAGTGAATATTGAAGTATTATAATTACTTGAATTTTATATGATTTAGAACATGTTATGAAGAAGGTCTAAATTGACTAGTTTTGGCTAATTAATCCTAATGAAAGAGTATCAATGATTTATGCTTAAAATTATAAAATGAGAAGTAAGTATGTTTGTGAAGAGTCTAATTGACTTTTTCTCAAATGGTTAAATTGAAATTTGTAGCCTGCTGAATTAGGGCTTGGCCAGTTGGTTTCATTTGATAATGTCCATTCGTCTAAAAGAGCTAAAAGTTAAAAGTTGAATATTAAGTTCTTTCTTCTCAAACACATATTGAAGACTCTTATTGTCAGTGAAGAAATCTACATGAACTCCATACAAGTAGTGCCTCAAAATCTTTAAGGAAAAAACACGGTTGCTAGCTCAAAATCATGAGTAGGATAATCTTCTCAAGAATCTTAAGTTTTCTAGAGGCATAAGCTACCACCCTACTATGCTTTATCAATATGCAACCCAAACCAACCCGAGAAGCATCACTTAAAACCATTAGAACCCTCAAGCAAAGTCAAAATTGAAGCTGAAGTCAACTTGGTTTTCAACTTTCTAAAAAAATTTCTCACATACATATGACTACTCAAACTTCACCTTCTTCTGATTCAAACGGATCAAAGGAGAATCTATGAAGAAAAATAGCTGAACAAACCTACGATAGTACCCAAGTAGATCCAAAAAACTATTGATATTTGATGGATATGTTGGTCTAGGGTAATTTCTGACAGCATCAATTTTTTGATGATCCACTCAAATACCCTCACTGGAAATGACGTGCCAAAATTCAAGGAAGGAAACTAAATGAAGCCAAAATTCACACTTAGAGAATTTAGTATAAAGATGGCACGAACAAACTCAAAGATCGTCTGCATACTCCTCCTAACATCTTGAATAGACTAGAATGTCATCAATGAAGACAATCACAAATAGGTCTAAGTATGTCTTGAACACCCTGTTCATGAGGTCCATGAAAGTTTTCAAAATATTAGTCAAACCGAAAGACATGAACACAAACTTGAATTGCTGTAACGGGTTCTAAAAAGCAATTTTTGTAATATCTACCATTCTGACCTTAAGATAATGATAGCTAGAATGAAGATTAAATTTTGAAAAGTGGTTAGCACCTTGAATCTGATCGAAAAAGTCATCAATCCTTGGAATGGAATATTTATTCTTGATTATGACTTATTTAGATGACGTTAATCAATACAGATTCAGAAGGAACCATCTTTCTTTAACGCGAACAAAATAGGAGCACCCTATGAGACACGCTTGGACAAAATAAACCCTTTGTCTATGAGATCTACTAATTTTACTTTTTGAGATTATCTTTTTCCATCCTATATGGTGGAATAGTAATAGTATGATTGCACGGAATGAGTTCTATAACAAAGTCTATCTCTCGGTCATTAGAGACTCTGGTAAATCCTCAAGGAACACATGGAAACTCTTTGACAACTGGAAATGCCTGAATATCTAGAGCCTCAAACTAAGAATCCTTAAATCGGACCAAGTGGCAGATAAAATCCTTAAAAACCAATATTTTATCCTTAAGATTGTAATGAACCTAAAAGTAATTTTTCAGTTTCCTTGATTATTTGACTGTTTTGCCCTTTCTATTGTCTCATTATATTAAACTAAGCATGATACTATAATTGGTTCGGGTGAGGGATGATATTTAATATTAAATTTTGATAAATTTGAGTTTTGGAGCCTTTTAGTTCAAAACAAAGAACTCTAGAGGTCATCTAAAGTTCTGGACCTCGTATAAAAAAATCGTCAATTCAATCAGCTTAGAAATGTCTAGTTTGGTCTAGTAGGACCTTCATTTCTATTTTTAGCCCTTTCATGGTAATTTGGGTGGTTTAGCAAGATAAATTTGAGTTTTAATGTCAATAATTGACTTTAGTCAACATTCGATCTTAGAGTGTCCGAATTAAAAATCTAATGGTTCTGTTAGATTTGGGAGGTAGAGTTTGGCTAAAATGAGGTCTTCTATATTTTTCATAAGCACCTGGATTATGTTGGTCAATTTGGTTATTTTAGTTAAAAATAAACCATTAATGATTATCGGGTCTAGGAGACATGGTACACATGATTTGATAGTTCTATTGAGTCTGAAACCTAGAAAATGGTATGTTTCCATATATTGTTTGTCGTCACCGGATTCCAAGCGAATCCAGAGGGTCCATTCAGGGTTAATTTTTTTTATGTGTGTGATTTGCTATTTTAGCTATTGTTGTAACAACTGTATGACCTTCATCATGACTATGTTGCAGGGTCACGATTGCGGAGGCTGAATTTCTTGTGTAATGTGATCGCGTGGCCTTGGTGTGCGATCGCGAGGGTCTAATTCATTAAAGGGCGTGATCGCGTGGAAAAGTGTCGCGATTATGTGGTGTGCATTGTTCAGTTGGGTGACCATAAAACAAAATGTTGCGTTATTTTTGCTCATTTTCTTATGCAAAACTCACCTAAAAACCCATTTTGAGTGAACTTGATCAAATATTTTCGAAGGCATCAATTAGGTAAGTTCCCTAATCACTATTTCATTAATTTCCCGCTACTTTAAGTTCCTCATTGAAATGATTAAAACTTGAGATTTTTTTAATGAAACGGAATGGGTTTTCAATGAAAATTAATACTTGGCATCCCTTAGTGAGGGGTAACATTATTTTACGATCAAAACTCGATCTTGACTCCATGGCCGTGGGTTGTTTTTTGGCATAAGTCTTGGTTATTTAGTGGTTGGTGTTGATATCTATATATTTTCTTGTAATCCTTTTATGGGTAATTAGATTCGGCTCGATTGGAGGCTATTCGTAAGGGGAAAGCACACGAGTAGCTACATTCTTCAAATTAAGGCAAATTGAGGTTTAATGATTTTGTATAAAGTGTTAACAATCGCTTGCAAAAATTTTCGTTATTTGGGATGACTTGGGTGATTCAAGATTACTATAATCTCTCATGTTGGGACTAGAAATTGTATAATTGAAATGATGTAAATACATGATGTTGTTTTTAGCTTATATGTATACTTGATTGTATTGTGAATTGTTGGATTTATTCATGCATTAGAAATAGGGTGTTTAGGTGAAGAATTTGGGGTCTAATTACATACTTGATTGGGAAAATTTTGTTGATAAACTATAGTACCTTTGTAATTGAAATTAGGCATTTACGATGTTAGACATAAAGTGGAGATATCGATTAGGCTTGAATTATGGGTATTAAACCCATAATATCTCATCGTATTTGTTGATGCTATCAAACATGATTTGCTTTATTGATATGGGATAATGTGTGTTGAAATTGTTAAGTGGCCTTAATATTATTTTAAGTGTGGTTACTTGTTCACATGGTTTTTTTTATTGGTCCAAGTGTGGTAACTTATTCACACTATTATTTCTAGTATTTGAACTATGGTAGCTAACACTATCTCTTAATTCTTATAAGTGTGGTAACTCATTCACACCATCGAATCTAATATTTAAGTGTGGTAACTTGCTCATGGTAACTTGCTCACACTAACGATATATTAAGTTAAGTGTGGTAACCTATTCAACTGATGATGTTTTCCTTATAATTGTTGTAACTGTATCATTTTGTCTCCAGTTATTACCTTAAGCGTGGTAACTTGTTCACTTTATTGATATTTGGTGTGGTAACCTGCTCATAATGTGATTTCTGCTTATACTTGGTCATATTGAGAATTTATGGAAGACTTGGGATTATCGATAAGAAAAAATAACTGGAGATTCTATGTAACATTGATATTGCTAGGTATTGTTTGGTCTATTGTATTAGATTAAAAATTGTTGTTGGGCCGCTGTATATAAACTGTTTGTAGTTGTAGTATTTGGAGGACCAGTTGGGATATTAGAAGTTGTTGTTTTCTCTTTCTAGTTAGACAACCAAGGACATTGTTGAGTACTATTGGTTTGTACTCGCCCTTGCTTTTTCTGCACTTTTGTGCAGGTTCAGGGCCTAGGATTCGGTGATTGCTTTCTTTCACTCATACTGGTTTCAACCAAGACATTCCGAGGTAGATGCCTATCCATTTAGTAGTCGCATGATGTCGCATATCATTTTTTTGTATCTTTACTTATTAGAGATATTGAAAGACCTTAAACTTGTATAGACACTAGTTTAGTGGGTATGTACAATGACACTTGGTTTTGGGCATATTCTAGTTGACATTCGTACTTACTTTGGTTTTACTCATTAATATTTATCCATATTTCTTACTTTGGCTATAAATTATATCTTATTTTTCTTTACACCGTGACTTAGGATGACCTACCGAGTTAGAAGGTATGTGCCATCACGCCTGAATTTTGGGGCGTGAAAAGTTGGTATCATAGCCCTAGGTTCATAGGTCCCATTGTACATAAGCCAAGTTCAGTAGAGTCTTGCGGATCGGCATAGAGACATCCATTACTTATCCTCGAAAGGCTACGTAAATCTAGGAAACATCAATTCATTCTTTCTTTCCTATCTAGCACTATTAATTCAGTGTAATTTTTTTCAACAGATGGTTAAGACCGGAGCCACCGCTATCAAATTAGATGTGCCACATGATTTACCTAAGCTAGCTACCAATGGTAAAGGCCGAGGTAGATCCCAATGGAGAGTTAAAGTGGAAGCCCCAGCTAGGGGTAGAGCTAGGGAGGCTTTACCTGAGCCCGATATGGATAGAGCTAAGGATAGAGCTCAAGATTATGTTGCAGTTCCACTTTTATAGGATACCTTGTTGAGGGTGCTTAGGGAAATTGATAGTTTATCACGGGGTGGTACGCCATAGGTTTCTCTAACTAGGGAAGGAGCAGAGACCCCAGAATATAGAGCCATTCCATTCATTGATGTGCCAGTGAGCCACCACCAATGGTTCTAGTATTGATAGGCCATCCACCTAAGATTTAGGTTCTAGCAATCCATCCACCCATAGTCCAGAGTCAGGTGGGACATCCACCTATTGCACATAAGGTGTATGAATTCAAATTTTGGGTGTTGCAGATGTAGGTACGACCATGGATGAGATGTTTGGTGATAAGAAGCAGAGATATGAGAGGTTTCGTAAGATGGACCCACCTCAGTTTCAGGGTGGGAAAGGTGAGGAACCATTTGAGTTTCCTACTACTTGTAATGAGCTACTCCATAATATGGGGATGGTACAATCACATGGGGGATACTACATAGTTTTGTAGATTCGAGGGCCTGCTTAACAGTGGTGGTGGATTTACTTTGACTCTAGACCAGCTGGATCTCCTCATATGACTTGGGAGATGTTCTCCTGAGCTTTTGTGGATAGGTATATGTCCCGTAGTATGAGGGACATAACGCGGAGAGAATTTTATGAGTTAAGACAGGAGGGGATGTTTGTGGACGAGTATGTATCCTGCTTTTATGAGTTACCTACAAATATTTTAGCTATATTACCATATAAGCAGAAGAAGATAGCTAGGTTCATAAAAGGATGAAGTTATTCTCTTCATACTTTGGTATTCACGGCTTCTCAGATGCCAGGGGCTACTCTTCACAATGTGATAAAGGATGCGACAAGATTTGAGCAATTTATTGGGGCCAGTCCGGTGACAGCTCGGGCAAGAGGTCCCCCGTCCTTATGATCAATTTTCTGGTGTCTCATTTAGAGGCAGGTGTTCCCTCCAACACAGTGGTAACTTTCACCATCGGGGTCCTTTTTAGGCAGCTATATAGACCCCGAGTACTAGTTAGACAATTTAGAGTGCCTTTATTCTGATACAGAGATCCTATGGTTCTCATCAGAGGGTTCCAGGCAAAGGTGGACACATTGGTTCTCATGGTTCACCTCAGCAATTTTCATCTCCCCTGTCTTGTTTTGAGTGTGGGGATCTAGGAAATTTTAGGAGGAACTATCCCCATCGAGTAAGGAGTGAGTTACAGCAGGATTCTTAGGCCCTTCGTGCTCCGTCTAGAGAACTAGCACCTTCATGTAGAGGTAGAGGAGGTGGACAAATAGAAAAAGGTGTACCGCCTAGTAGGGGTGCACAACAGATAGGCAGAGGTCAGGTCATGCTCCATCTCCACCTAGGGGTGGATGTACCCAGTGATATACATTTCCTAGGAAACCAGATATTGAGTCTTCAAATGTTGTGATTACATGTATCGTCCTAGTTTACTATAGGCCTTCCTTATGTTATTTGATCCGGGGTCTGCTCATTACAATATATCTGTATTTTTTTCTGTTGGTTTTATTATGTTATCTGATGCATTCCCCACACCTCTTCATGTGTCTACCCCCATGTCTGAATCCATAGTTATGGATCGGGTGTACCGATCCCGTCTTGTTGTCTTATTAGGGTACGAGACTTGGGTAGACTTGATGTTTCTTGATATGGTAGACTTTGATGATATTTATGATTTGGATTGGCGTATCCTTAGCTTAATTTTTTAGATTGACATTCCAAGACTGTTACTTTATGCATTCCTGGTATCTTGAGGGTTGATTGGATAGGTATATGTGGGTAGTTTCCTTGTTGAGTTATCTTTTTTTCTTCCGGAGATAAGGTTGAAGGCTACTCCTTAAGCATTCGAGTGTCGATCTTCATCTTGGTCGGCTTTGACTCTCTACCATAACGTTTCATTAGTTTCTCCTAGGGCCCTACAATCTTTCTAAAGGGTAATTTGGTTGAGCATTTGCCTTTGATTGATTTTGCATATAAAAACAGCTATCATTCTAGGATCTAGATGGACCTATTTTAAGCATTGTATGAGAGACAATGTAAGATAGGTTGGTTTAAGTTAGGTGAGGCATCTAAGGTAGGGTCATAGATTTTTCATGATGCGATGCAGAAATATTGGATTATTAGAGAGAGATTGAAGATAGCTTAGAGAAGATAAAAATCTTATACAGATGTGGAAAGGAGATATCTATAGTTTAACAAAGGTGACTGGTTCTCCTAAAGGTGTCTCAAATGAAGGGATTCATGAGGTTTCGTAAGAAGGGAAATTTGATTCCATGTAAGAAGGTATCTCATGAAGGTGACTGGAAAACTAAAACTAATAATGAAATATTGTAAAGAAGTAACTATAAAATAATCCATCATACCTAAATACTAAACTCTAACTATTGTTTGAAAGCCTCTAACGTAACTGATGAGTTGTTGAGAATGTCCTCCAGCTAACTCCAAAATACCAAAACTGGATATACCATATAGTCAAACATAAAGAAACTAAAATGACACAACTGTCCTGAACTAAATAAGGATTCACCAACTTCTAGAGGTAGAAGTCTGGCTACCTGCGATCATAGGAAGGAGTATAGGCTGCATTTGCACAGGTCAAAATGGTTTGAGACAACAAATGGATCAAGACCCAATTCGACTAAAATTTACATGGGTGAAAACGTGTTATGTAATAGTTGATCACACAATCCATCCAATTTTTACAAAGTTTTAACTTTGTTGTTTGTTCTTTTATAAACTTTTAATTCCTAATAAAATATTCTTTTATTTGTTATGACTATATATAACATATAAAATAAAATAAAAATTTCTTAAAAATATTTTGGATAAGATTTCTTATGAGTCAATATACGTTACATATCAATCCAATTTTTAATGGATTAAAATGGTTGGGTAGAAACGGGTTGAGCTAAAAAAATAGGTGGGTCAATAACCAATCCAAATCTAAAATAGTTGGCCATTTGTGAAGGTGGGTTTAAATTTGATCCCTAGGAAAGAGTGACCGGACTAAATTACATGACAATGCAGCGTAAGAAATTGTGATTTATACTTTGACTGTACTAATTATGGAGTTGTGCAATTAATTTGAAACATGTTTTATGTAACTATAATAAAAGTAAGTAACGTAAATCCTAATTCTTCTAAAACATTTTAACATTAATTAGAACTAAAACACTTTGCTTTCTCTTTGAGGTTGGCTATGATATACATGGATCCTTGTGTGGATAAAACTCATGTAGAAAAACATACTTATTAATATGGAATCCAAACTAATACTTTAAAACTTCTACGGGAATTTCTCTTAACTTACATAAACCATGTGAGTTAACATGGAGTCCAACAACTTGCCCACTTT
Source organism: Withania somnifera (assembly GCA_039654485.1). Classification (NCBI taxonomy): domain Eukaryota; kingdom Viridiplantae; phylum Streptophyta; class Magnoliopsida; order Solanales; family Solanaceae; genus Withania; species Withania somnifera. The sequence continues at coordinate 6,120,539 of JBDJHY010000078.1, forward strand.
GAAAGAGCAATTCTACACTTCCCAAGGTATAAATCCAAACTTAGACGGATTCAATGACTTATGTCCTTAGGCTAAGGGTAATCACCATATCCTACGGTGCCACATAGTTTTAGGGTATGGGATCTTGCACCCATACCAACATCGATACTAAATAATACTCCAAAAAGTTATATACTTAGATCATAATACTTGACACTTTCTTGTGAAAAAAAAAGCATGACAATTTACTTAAATTTTTATTATTTACTTAAACCCTTCAGTTGATAGAATTTAAATATGCCAAATTTCAATAAACTCTTGGATCCAATAATGTCACGACCCAAAAATTGGGTTGTGATGGCGTCCACAGACTACCTGTAGACAAGCCTAACCCCCGGCCCAGAGCGTGAAGCAAAGGGCCGGTACTAAGAACCAAAATAAAACAAAAAGAGAAGGGAGATGAAGTGAGGAAACAGGCACATAACATGAAAATATACAATTGAAAGATAACTCCCTAGAACCTGGCATCGTGGCTATAGATTCTCTATTAACAAGTACATCCTTTCCCAAGTACAGCCTAAAGCCATGAGAGGTCGCACTAGAGGTGCCTAGACTGCTACAGAGGAAAACATGGAGCTATCATAACTCAGTCAAAATACAACTCACTCACAAGCTCGCGTACGTCACATAGGGCTGTAACTATCCAGCAAAGCCGTACCCAGCTATCTATGGCTTAGAGGGCCACACATGCCTAATCATATGTTGTATATCCGTTCAAACACAAAATAATCAGCCTACCTAGATCATCTCTAAAGCTACCAACCTAAATCAATGGATAGATACTAAGCTCTTGGAAAAAGTATAATCCCTCCCCAACCTCACTACGTTCTAGAGTTATCGTATAAACAATATGCACCAAAGGTATTACTCCTATCCCAACCACATTATGTTCCAAAGTTGGTGTTGAACAGG
>JBDJHY010000078.1:6134011-6144120 GCA_039654485.1 Withania somnifera
ATTACATTTCAAACAACTAAAGCCCATTGGATTCAGCTTTTAAGTGGCAATGCTTGCCGTTATGTAGCACCAAAGAAGGGATACCACAAACAGAAGTAGGGTGAAAATCTATACGTGCATCCTGTGCACACAGTTTAAATTGATGCAGATAGTTTAATTACACTTCAAACATCTAAAGCCTACGGATTCAAACTTTTAAGTAGTCAATGGTCACACTTATGACAATTCAAAAGCTAGTTTGCTCATTAGTAGAAAGGAAAACAAAAAGGAGAAGAAATCCTAGAAGTGCTATGCCTATGCATCAAAAAAGCAGATGCACATGTAAAGAATGGCGAAAAAAGTACCTTAAAATAATTTCCACAGGCGATATATCAATCAGGAATGTGTACTCAGGAGCTGGAGCAACACCAAGAACAGATCTTACCATAAGCAACGGTCTTATGCATGGTGAACCTTTACCTGGTGGAGGAATCTCAAGTAAGGAATTGAAAAAGGAACCACTCAGGAGAGAAATCACCCAACAGTAAGATTTCCGACAAAGAGATTGAGTGTCACATTTACCCTTCATTCATTTACTAAAACAGTAGCTTTTACTGCTTCCACAAACTGCCCAACAGATGATGGCATGCATATCCGTTCTGCTCCCATCTTCATGCGCAGAGCATTTTCTTGGGGTCGAAACAGCAATATATTACCATCTTGTTTTTTAGGCTTTTAAACCTTCAAACAATCCCTATCAATACTCCTAAAAGCATTTTAAGTAGCTGACAGAAAAAGTGGAATAGTAATGAAAAATGATTAACATAAGCAACATATTTAAGATTAAGAAAAAAAGTTGCTTGAGTGAAAATAAAAACCACAGGAAGTTGCAAAACAGACCTGTCCACAATTTAATATCTCAGCAGATGGGCTCAACTCAATATTCCCGAAACTCTATAGTGCAGCCTTAGAAAAGTTTTCATCTCGATAACATTTCATGATGTACATATAATCAGTGGATATAATCCCAAAGCCAAGGTTGTCCCAACCGATGTCGGCTAATTCAGGTGTTGCCCAGCTTTACAAAGAAAACATAGTTTTTATAAGCTGGTCCACAGGGATAAACAAGCAAAGCACTAGATCTAGAGGCACTTGATAAGTTGTCTGAAAATAAAAAGTTGTATAATTAAAAGAAAACGTGTTGATGCATCACTGTTGTAAAATCTGCTTCTATTCTGTAGTTTCTTATGGTTATCATATACTGAGGTAGTAACATAGAATGAATGCTGCTTCAAGGTGAGGAGATTTAGCCACCTCACTTCTAAGGTAGAAAAGTGAACAGCTGACGGAAGCTGCCTTTTAGAACGTTAGTTGAGCATGCTGAGCCATTTTTTCTTCCAAATTGTGTGATCTTCAATATCTACAATGACTAGCCTAAAATCCAATGAGGTCATGGAGGTTAAGACAACCCAAGACAAATAGGTTTTAAGCCCCATAAAGCATATAAACCCAACAACCAGAACCTTTCTTCCAAGAAGAACAGTGGTCCTTTAATACTTTGCTCCATTTATTTGAACTCCCAAACCTCTTAGTTGGATGTTCTACCTTACACAGCCACTTAAATTCAGGTTATGTCATCTTTATGAACCGATAAAGATATATAGCACTTCTTATAAATATGTTATTATGGTTCCTATGGCCATATAGAGAGTGATTAGATCACAATTACTATATCTAATGATAGCTAATAAATAGTAAATAAGAAGACAACAAAGAAAAGAATACAAGAGATTTACGAGGTTCGGCAAAACTTTGTCTTTGCTTAGCCCTCGGACACAACTAATCCAATTTTATTTCACTCCAAAAGAATATAAGTCAAATACAACAAGAGAGAAAAAAAACTCAAAAGCCTTTGAAGATGAGAAGGCAAGTGAGAGAAGTGTGTTAGAAATGAACCAAGAGCTCCCTATTTATAGGGATGAATTCTTGCATTTGATTGATATAATTTGTCTACTTGCAATGTGTGGATGAGTCAAATTAGTTTTAATCTTCTTGTGTACATAATATCTAGAACTTGCTTGGTTCAATTTTAGCTATGTAAAAAATAGTTTGACTTGAAAATGAACCTAGGCCTTCTTTGTATTAGTCATTAAGCCTTAAAAGTGTCTCCAAATACTGTTAAGTATTCATGTTTGATCCCTACGACCATCTTTCTAAAACCAATCATAGATTGACCCCTGTTTGGTAAGAGAATTTTTTTTGCCCTGGTTCTCCTTTGGATAATGTACACCTAAATTCAGGCATCGAAACCTGAGTTGAGGGTGGCTATGTGAGAGACATCAGGATAAAATACGTGGTAAAACTCTGTCTTGGCCCTGGTCCAGTGATGAATAATGTGTCTTCAACCTAAGTTTAAATTTAGGTTGAAGGTGGCTACTACAAAGCCTTCTTATATGTGAAAATAAATAAATAAATAAATAAATAAATAAATAAAAGGAGAGGAGGTCATGCATCTATAAATGAGAATTTTGAGACTAAGGAGTTGAAAAAAAAGTGTTAAAAACGGGGAAAATGAAGAAAAAAAAGAAAGTGGGAGGGGTAATGGAACAAAATGAGTCAGTCAGTAAGTTCCCAAAATGTGCCCTACTAGCACTTAAACCTCATTACAATTCAAACAAAGTCCTAACGTTGAAAACTAAGTTAGAGTTGATAAGGGCAAGTCTATGGCTATTGTGTGCACGACTGGATTTCTTTCTGAGCGTGAGTGAATTCTCTCCTAGTCCTATGATAAATTAATATCTATGTGTGCATGAGACTTCTTTATTATGAGAGCAAGTGGATGTTTAAGTCAATTGTAAATAAGTTACTACAGTAATTTCAGTTGAACCTTGTATGAGATCGTTCATTTTATTACTCAAAGTTGAAGTTAATAAACAAGAACAGTTAACCTATATGATATAATTCCAAATGATTGATTGTGCTGAGCTGAATTCTGTTACGGGTGTTTTTTAAGTATTTAGTTGTGTTGTTGCTTGAGGACTAGCAAAACTTCTAGGTTAAGGGTGTTTATGTAACACCATTTTACTTCATATATTTCACTTTAAACTATGAATAAAATTCATGTTCTTGACTAAAGTTAGTGTGATTTGATGTGTTTTCTGTGTGTTCTCAGGGTAACGTTTGAGTTTGAAACTTTTGAGAAATTACATAAGAAAGTTGAGTTTTAAAGACAATCTGGACGGATGGTCTAGCCCTAGACGGTTCTCCCAAGATGTTCTGTCCAGGGGAATTTAAACTATTTAAGAAAGCCATCTTTCGTCCAGAAAATAGACGGTTCTTCTGGTGTTGGACGAACCATCCAAAGCGTTGTCTAAAGTTGATGAATATGAAGAAAAGAGGAAACGAAAGATTGGACGACGAACTGTCCAACCTTCGACGGCTCGTCCAACTTGGTGCCGTCTGAGAGAAATTCAATTGTTTAAGAAATGTAACAGATGAGAAGATAGGAGAACCGTCTGAGATCAGAAGATTCATCGTAAGAATCACCCAATCCTGAGCAGAAATTATTTTTAAGTTTCAATATTAAACTTGTACCCCTGCACTATAGATAGGTGTATCAGGTTATATTATTTAGGGGAGATCAAATAATTCTACATTATTGAGTATTTTTTTACAATTATTCTTGAGAGAGTTTTGTACGCTCTATTCTCTCTACTACTGTACCAAGTATGAGAGTTTTGCTTATCATTGATTATAACAGTTAATCAATTAGGAGAGTATTTTTATTGGTATGACATCTATTGAATATTCTCTTTAATGTTGTGTAATTACAATTATGAGTGGCTAAACCCCCAACTTTAGGGTTGTGGGATCCATGGGTAAAACATATCTAGGATTATGATTATAATATGGTTCTTACATCTTAATAAGTGTATTAACACATAATCTCTATAGGTTAACTGATTTTTGGTCCTTGCAAACACTAGAACATGCATAGAGTTAGTTAGAACGAACAATATGATTAAACCTAGGAGTTGAGATTATGACAAGAAATTCATAGTTTTAACCCTCACTTAATGATTATTGATGTAACCCAAGATAATTATCTTGAAGTTATTAGTATAGAAATATTGCACTCTTTAACAGCCTGACCAAGGTGTAAAAAGGATTTGTCTAAGAATAGGTTGATCAAACACTTAGATAAATAGCACTATTGCTAGTAATAACTATATATTTATGAAAGATTGCAAGACCATTAACGTTGATAATCCAAATATTTTTTGATACCATGGTGAACATAATCCTAGTTTTTCTCATTACTTGAAATCTATTACAAAATACGTGAATTGATCGCTAAACTTAATTGAGTTATTAGTATTTTAAGCAAACAAACTCCCTTATTTAATTTAATGTCTCTTAGAAATAGTTGATGGCTTGATGAAATATCCTCACTGGACCTGAATTTGTGGCCATATTCCCTATGAGATTCGACCCCAAACTTGTTGGATTCTATATTTGACAACGACTATTTATATTTTTTTTGAAAGTGTAGTTTGAGTTTATCATCTTAATTCTTCCAGAAGACATGGAGGGTTATGTTGTTTATCATGATGCTTCAAGGATTGGTCTAGGATGTTTTCTAATAAAGCATGGTAAAGTCATTACTTATGCCTAAGACAACTTAGAAATCATGAAAAGAACTACCATACTCATGGTATTGAATTAACAACTATTTTCTCATCCTTGAAGATTTGGTGCCATTATTTATTTGGAGTCCACGTATATGTTCTCATATATCACCAGAGTCTACAATATTTATTCAAACAAAAAGATTTTAAATCTGAGGCAGAGAAGGTGGCTGGAGTTATTGAAAGATTATGATGCGAATATCTTGTATCGTATAGGTAAGGAAAATATAGTAGTTGATGTATTTAGATGGAAATCCATGGGGATTTTGATCCATGTAGGAGCTAGTAAGATTGATATTACAATATAACTTTATCAGTTAGCTAGTTTTCAAGTTCGCATACTGGACTTAGGGGATGAGGGAGTTTTTATTCAAAATGCATAAGAATCCTCACTTGTAACAGAGGTAAAGGAGCGACATACAATGATCCAGAGCTGGTAAAATTGAGGGAAAAAATTCCAACATAGAAGCAACCACTATTATTGCTTAAGTAAGATAGGGTTATCAAGTATCACAATCGTCTATGTGTACCCAATGTGGGAGAGCTCTGAAAGAGTATTTTAACATAAGCCCACTATTCTCGCTGTTCGGTCTATCATGTAGCAACAAAGATGTATCATGGTATTCGACATATCTATTGGTAGAGTAATGTGAGAAGAAATATTACAGAGTTTGTATCTCAGTGCCAGAATTATCAACAGGTAAAGGTTGAGCACCAAAGTCGCGAGGGGATAACTCATAGTAAAATGGGAGGTGATCAATATGGATTTTATTACAGGCTTACCCCATACTTATCAGAAGTATGATTCCATATGGGTGATTATAGATAGACTTACAAAGTCAACTTACACTTTGCTAGTCAAAATGACTTATACGGCTAAAGGTTATGTCATATTGTATATTAAAGAGATAGTTCAACTTCATGGTGTCCTAATTTCCATTCTTTCATATAAAGGCACTTAATTTACTGCAAAATTTTGGAGGTATTTACAGAAGGGGTTGGTACTCTAGTAAGTCTTAGTACAACTTTTCATCTACAGACAAATGGATAAGCCGAGCGCATTATTCAAACACTTGAGGATATGTTACGAGATTGTGTGATTTATTTTAAAGGCAGTTGGGATGACCATTTGACACTTATTGAATTTTCATATAGCAATACATTCCAGGAAAGTATCCAAATGGCTCCCTTTGAAGCTTTGTACGGGCGAAGGTGAAGATCACCGATTAGTTGGCTCGAAGTAGAGGAAGTGGAATTGATAGGACCTGATTTAGTTCAACAAGAAATAAAAAAGGTAAATATTATACGAGGAAGATTACTAATATCACAAAGTAAACAAAAGTCATATACAGATGTGCAATGTCGAGAACTAGAATTTGCTATTAGTGATTGGGTTTTCCCGAAGGTTTCACCCAGGAAAGGTGTTATGAGGTTCAATATGAAAGGTAAACTTAGTCCAAGGTACATCAGATCATATAGAATCATTCAAAAGATAGACCAGGTAGCATACAAGCTTGATTTACCTCCAATGTTAGAAGTAGTTCATCTAGTATTTCACTTGTCAATGCTATAGAAGTGCATGGGAGATCCTTCACATATTGTTACTGCGGAAGATGTTTAAATTAAAGAGGTCTTTGTCCTATGAAGTAATTCTTACTACTATTCTTGATTGTCAAGTTTGAAAGCTAAGATCCAAGGAGGTAGCCTAAGTATAGGTATTGTAGAGGAATAATTAACATTGAAGAAATAACATTGGAAGCAGAGGAAGAGCTGAAAGCCAAGTATCCCCATCTTTTCCAATTTGATGGTAGTACTTAGGACGGACATGTGGTATTCCCAATAACAAAAAAAATAAGGTGTCATAGTTTCTATTCTATGAATTATGTATGCAAAAGTTGAATGAGAACATATTTTAAACCTTTCTTCAATGTGCGTCTCATAACATGCTGTGAGGTATATTGGGTGGATCTGATTTTATAATGACTTTCACGATCAATTATGTAAATTACACGATGTTTTATATTCTAGAGCTTTCCATTAGCTGCTCCAGGTCATTATGGCCTGTTGGGACCAATATTTCGGTTTTTCTGGCGACTAGGTTGAGATTTATCTCACTTTGCTTATTTTAGAGCCTAAAACTAAATACTCATTGACTTTAGCCGACTTTCCTTCAATACAAGATTAGAATTAAATTTTGACAATTTTGTTAACTTTGGAATACCGAATAAAGCCTAGATAGACCTTAAGTTTGCATTTCAGGGTTTTCGTTTTGAGTTTGTGCTAAATTGTGGTTTTCTTTTTATTTAAGGACTAATTTTGGAGCTTGGGTGGTTTTTCATTGTTTGGAGTGTCATAATGGAATTTGAATGCTTCCATCAGTTCAAGAGTGATTTTAAGCTAGTAAGAGTATCGGTTCATCTCTCAGAGTATCCAATGTAATTTTGAGTACCTTGGTGGATTAATGTGAATTCAATGTTTCTTGGTTTGGGGAGTCTTTTCACTTAAATGACCTCGGTTGGTCATTTCAATGATTCTATTAGATCCAGAATATCATTTCCATATTGTGTACATATTTGGCTTGTTGAAATTGGACTCGGAATACTCATTCTAGACCCTCGGAGTTCTTTTGTTTCAATTGTGTGAACTTGCAGGCATAGACCACCCCGGCGAAGGTCAGGTCATACCTACGATGTCGCCCTAGAGACCTTAGAAGCGCCCCTGCGGTACTCACCCCAGCAACCCCGCCCGATGACCCCGACTCCGCCCCTGCAAGAATTGCAGAAATCTATAAATAGTTGGACACCTTTCAGTTCATTCTTATCACCAAATTATTTTTCATCTCGTCTCTCAATTCCTGTGGCAAAGCTTCCGTGGAAAACTCATCAATTGTGGTAGGAAAAGTTTCCAAAAGTTTCCCTCGCCTTTCCATACTCTCAATAGGCCTCTTTCTTTATTATTTTCTTGAAAGTGGGTTTCCTCCATTGATGAACAAACTAAGAAAACTTAAGAATTTTGGTTATATCTCGGTTTAATGAATTGATTCTCATTCGTTAAACCATTCTACTTCGTAGCTAGTGTTACCTTGTTGGATTTTTTCGTTTGAATTCGTAAAGCATGAACCTTTTCCTCTTTTAATCGAATCTGTCCCGGGATGATTTGAAGACCTTCTCACACTCAAATTGTGTTTATTTTTTAAGCACAGGTTCCTAGTTATGCTAGAAACCCATGGCGAAGTTTATTTTTGATTTCGGCGAGCGGGCCCATTTTTGGCTTAGTCCAAAACTTAGTATAAATTATATCGTTAGACTCATATTGATACCTGAATTCTTATTATATGAGTTTCAGAGCCATTAGAGACCGTTTTCTATCAGTCGAGTTGATATTTGAGATTTGCAGCACTTTGTTCGTCAGACGACAGGTAGGCTCCAGGGGCTACCTCTGGGTATATAGCTTTGATAATTGTATTAAATAGCATTCGTGGGCTGTGTTTCTAGGTTTTTATTATGTACTTGGACCCCTTCTTTGTTTCATCCCCCATTTGTTCCCTATATTGGCGTTCGATGTAATACGACACTTGTGACTTAGAATTAGCATTATGATGAATTTAAGGTGATTCTAGAAGTAGTAGAACGCTGATGCATGGGTTGATATTGGGTTTTTTTCCTCTGTTTTTGGGTGTTGTATTGTGCTACTAGCTGTAGCTTAGTTGCGCCTGTGCATTGCATAGGTTGGCTATGTATATTATGTATTGTTGCATTCATTCTACGAGAGTGTGGGCCATAGGCTCCGGTTGAAGTGGATTGGGGTTGGGGCTTGTGTCACCACTTGATTTTTATACCATGGAGGCTAAATAATGATAATAAGGATAATAATTGATAATGACATCACATATGATAACTTGGAATATTTTGATAACAATATAAGTTAATGGACCTTTTACTCGCTTTAGACTCGGTGTTATTCTGAGCACCCGATACTTCTCTTTTCACTTGTTTTAGTCTAGGATTTATACCCTCGCACCGGGTACTATAATTTGACTACTTATTTTGGGATTTGAGTCCGATTTCATTCGGCAGTGAGTGCAGCCGCTGGCACTTGAGTCAGTCGTCACACGACAGAGAGTACAACTTTTTGATACTTATCACACCTATTAGTTTGGAGAATTTTGGATGATACTTGTTCCCTTAAGGACATTGGTGATACTACTATATTGAGGCACAAGACGTTATGATTTGTCAAGATTATGGCTTGATGATACTATTGTTATGAGGCATTATTTGCCTAATTCTCTAAGACTCTGTGCCTTGGGATGTGAAACTATGATGACATTAGAGATTGTGCATGAGGACTTACGTCCAAAAAACTTTCCTCTAGGACATATTATGACCAGAGGGGGGGTATAGGACAAAGCAGAGTGGATCCTACCTACTGAGCCTACGGGTACTGGAGGAGGAACGTACATAGGATGGTGACTTCATTGTGTGTATTTACTTTTCTGCACTTGTTTGCTTTAGTGTACTCCTGGTCGTATGCGGAGGCCTACTGGCAAGTGTGTTTCTCTGTATGCTTCCATCCTTCTGGGGGTTTGAAAGTGTTATTTTACTTTCTGTATTTACTGCTTAATTATTATTATTTTTATATGTCTGAATGTCTTCTTGTGTGGGATATTTGTGCGAGGTATCTTTTGATTGCTCCTTCTTTCTTATTTAAGCTTACCGGTATACTGTCCATGTTCTTTCCTTGTCTACTTATCCATCTCTTGATTACTTAGTATTGTTTATATATATTGTTGCAAGGATTCAGGGTACGTTCTGTTCTTTTGCCTGAGATCCTGTTCTGATGTTTTAGCTAGCGAAGACATGTCTATCTGTTAACTTAATTCTCATCCAAGTATCTAGCTTCCATGTTGTACTATTTGCTTCTGTGACCTTACTTCCTTGTATTCCGTTAATTACTGCTTTTATGATTGTTATGTGCCTAATGGGCCCTCAAAGCCTACTAGGTACGAGTTGCTTCGCCGACTTGTACTCATATTACACTTTTTCTCATGGTATAGATCCAAGTACTAGCGCCCTATGTTGATTTACGGATTGTCGTTTGTGCTTACTTATTGTTGCTTTCAGAGATACAGGGTGAGTTTGACGTCCAGCTGTCCCTCCTCTCTCTTCGGATAGGACCTGTCTCTTTTGTACTTTCAGAGACTTACTTATAGAAGATTTTTGCTTATGCTCTGTACTTAGAGGCTCTGCTTATTTACACTAATACCAGGTTTTGGGAGTTTATTGATTCTGTTGTTTTATTCCGTTATTTTTGTCATATCATCTTTCCTTTATACCTTATTATTGTACTTGCTTATTCCACTATTGTTGATAGTATCCCCCCATTTTGCCTTCGGGATACATGGTTGGTTCTCCTACCGGTGGGATAGTAGGTACCATCATG
>JBDJHY010000078.1:6169401-6182661 GCA_039654485.1 Withania somnifera
CTCTTCTATTTTTTTTTACTTTCATTATCTTTTCGTCGTCACTTAAAACATTTTTCTTTACTCTCTATTTTCCCTCTTGCTTCACTTCTCCTTGTTTTACCACATTTTGCTCAGTTGACATCCCAATAACCTGCTAACCTCACATTACACTACTTCTCCCGTTTTTCCTCTTATGGGATGGCAACATGCGCTCCCTTACTTCTTTCAGACTTTTCTCTGCCAATCTCACTTTTGTTCTAAGTGTTTGGGTTTTCACAAGACATAGCATTCATGGGATTCACTTGTATGGGATGTTAACTTTTTTTCTCTCTTTTAAGTCAGCCCAAGTAATAATTAGTGTTCATAACCTCTCACATTGTTTATAGCATGAATTATATCTTTCTCTTAATCATTGTGATAGAGCCCTTGAAGCCAAGTCCAATTTTTTCCTATTCCAAGTATGTAAGGAAAGACTTCGTTTACTTCCGGCAAATTGCTTATGTAAGAACTACTAGAAAGAAAGGAGTTGAAAGAAAATCCAATTTAACCCTGATGTCTGTCACATGGGAAGCTCATCAAGACTTGCAAGAAAGTGCATGCTTTACTAATAGGGGCATATTAATAGTTATTTGCTGGGTTGGTTGAGTTGGCTTAAACCCGAAACCATCCTTATGGAAGAAAGGTGGGATATCGACTACGAGAGATAGTATGGCCCGCGGGGTTTATTTTTTAAAAAAGGGGGGAGTAGGGGGGGTGGGGAGGGAGGAAGAATCGAAAGCTCATTACAAAAAGGATCTCCATTTGAAGTTCCCATCGGACATAAGCTTCCCATTGAGATATAATGCACACTTTTGGCACTACTCTCAACTATCATCCCTTTGGGCACTTCCTTAATGATTATCCATTCCTCCAAACTTCCCTGTACCTATGGAAGATATCTCGAAAGTAAACTTCCTTATACATGTGAAAGAAATCTTGAAAGCAAACAATTAGATAGGAAAGTTCCTCACCAACACCCTTAGGTGTTTTCCATAAAAAATGTCACTCTACTCTCGTGTTTCTCTTAATTCAACTTTTACTCGCTTTTAGAATCTTAAACAGTCTAGCCTTTCCGTTCTACCAATATTCCCATAGTTTGAATCAACTCATGGAAATCACCAACAATAATTGAATTTCTTGAGGTAACTTTCTAGAGTGGAATTGATGTGAATAGAAAAGGAAGATAAAAGCTAACGGTTTAGAAATAACGAAATCCAAGGAAATAAACAAGAAAAGCACGAATGAAATACTGGGTTAAATATTAAGAACATCTTAATGCGAACTAGCACTAGATTGTTCTTAACAAGAATCCAAATTTTTGCCCACCAATGGAAGATTTTAGTCTAGCCAAAAATCAGACAAGATTCTTTCCTCTTGTTTTCTTTTTCCTAATAATTCTTCCCGGGCTCACTCTGTGAGCATATACTGGTATATTGTCGTTCTAATAATTTTACTTGAGTCTAAACAATAACAATAATTAGAACAACTTTCCATTTTACTTTTCTTTTTTTAATAAACATGAACTAAGTCTTGAGAATTTATAGGAATAAGTCCAAGCCAAAGCTCTAATTCTAGGTTATTGATTTGAAATACCTTTAACCCAAAACTTGACAAGTAGATGCTCCTTGGGTAGCCAATGCAGCATATGAATCATATTTTGCAACAATGTTCTCAACTTTTTGTTAGCAATTCCCAAGGACCAAACGTGGTATTCTTTTAATGCTCCTGGTCTTGACACAAGTCTGCGATCCACTAAACATCTCGAAATGATTCACAATAGGCACCGTACTATCTGGCTATCCAGGATCATATCAACTAATTTCTCTCATTTGTGCTTTCTTGGTCTTGCACTTACTTGAAGAATGTTCTGTGCTTACTTCTTTTCTATCCACCTAAATGCACCGTACTAAAAGATGAGACAAATCCAAAGGAGGTTCATGGCCAAGGGGAAAGATGTCCGAGTAACGGTGATTTTGGAATGTACTAGCTGTTATGTGCTTACTTCTCTTCTATCTACCTAAATGCAGTTGGTGTCCTTGAACTTTTTGGTCTGAATTAAAATTCTGCTCTTACTATTGCAATAGCCAACAACTTTATATTCCAATAAAATTTGCAGATTACATTGAGAAGAAGGCATCCTCCCTTGGATTGCAAATGCTGTTCCTGCTTACAACTCGCACTGCTGATTGGTACGTTCGTTTCCACTTTCCTGTACCCTGGCCAGTATATACATTGTTTTTCTAATTGATGAATGAACATTTATTACGAACTGAAATGCAATGGACAATGGCAGTTGTGTGTCATTAAATTTGTTGCAATATTTAAATTGAAATTCGAGAATCTGGAACCCTGGTCATTTCAACTAGGAGATAAAGCTAAGATGCTCTTTCAAGATACAGAGAATCATAAAGGAAAAAGAAAAGAGTTTGTCTCGGTTGACTCTCATTATTTCTTGTTGTTGGGTACGAGTGTATAAAAATTTTAAAATCACATAAATACTTTTTGTACAATGCGTTTTTAGTTGTAAAATAAAAAGTTTAAAAGGTATAAGCCCTTTGAGGTGATGGATGTTGATCCTATTTAACTATCTCAATAAAAGAAAAAGTTGCCCAACAAATTTATTCAGATTCTTTTTTATAATTTCCATATATGAGCCCTGGATTTGCTTTAGAAAACAGACAGAGTAGCATAATGTGCTGACATGACACTTCTACTTAATTAACTAATGAAGTTCATGTGTTTTACTTGTTAAACTCAAAATGAAGCACTAATAAATCTGACATTTTCTCATTTCATTCATTTTTCTTCCACTATCATTTATTCTACCAAAACATACCATTTTTTGCTTCTTTCACCACCAGTGATTTTGATTTATGAGGAGTTATTCAAAGAAAAAATTGCCATTCTCTTAATAAAATGTTAATACTATGTCATTTTTAATATTGAATTTTAAATATCAGCTATTTGTTCAATACATCTATATGATTTTTTAAAGATTTGCCAAATAACATAGACTAAAAAGTTGAATCTTTTGAGGTTTTAGAGATTTAGGAAATGAAAATGAATAAATGATTGTAAAATCTAAAAATGACTAATGTTAGTCATTAGACTACAAGTAAGTCACTTAATAGATAGAAAACTACAGGAAGTCATTTGTTGGAATGGAATGAATGCTTGAACAAAAAATTACTAACAAGTCAATTGGAACTCATTTCTTCAATTTTGCATTTTAACCAATTTGAATTTTGATAGTATACTAATTTTTCTATACTTTTTTTATTTTTATGTTCTGGAAATAAATTTACATATTCTAGAGTTTAGTCAACTTGAGAATATGATATATACATATCAATATTATATTAAAAATGTGAAGGCCCTTAGAAATGTTGTTTGAACTTTTTTCCCTTAATTAAAAAGTTCTGCAATAGACAAAATTGTCTTTTCACGATTTTTTTTAATTTTTAGAAATTAAAAATTAATTAAAATATGTATTAATAAATCCTTTCCTTATATTAATAAACTACATATATAAGAAGTCCTTAATTTTTGAAGACGACTAATACGGATTATCAAACAATTATGTTTTTTACATATATATAATTATTAATATCGGCTTTTTATTCCGACTTGGAATTGAATGAATTGTCATTTGAATACAATTTACAATTGAATTAACTTTTAGGAAATTAAAGTCCTTAAAGGACTTTGCTTGCAACCATATATGGAAGTCCTTACTTTAGCAACGACAGTTGCTGTTTCCAATTGAGAATTGGAATAGAATTTCCAATGTGAAAAGTAATCCTACGAAATTTTCCATAATTTTTGTGCAATTAAAATTTTACCTTATGTAAGTTATTACCCTACACTTTTGTATTTACTTTTTATATCAAAAACATGTTAATAATGACACTACTCTTTTTCTCTTTCCTTTCAAACTGACACTACAATTATAAAAATTGTCTAAGCATTATTTTAACATATTCTCTGCTCAACTCATCGACCATATTGGTGAAAAGGAAAAATTAAAACAATAAGGTAAAAGAGGAGTCGAGAATAAGTTTATTAGTATTAAAATCCTAATATTCATTAATTTTTTTCACATTTATACATGGAAATATTTCACTTTCAATTTATGTAGGACTCACATTTTTGAATTATTTTATTCTAATAACATTCAATTTCAACTCCATTAGGATTAATTTAAATCCCTTTTAATTCACACTAGGAATATTTCTAACATTTGTAGTCATTTAGGTTCATACGAGAATTTTTGGTTAGTACAATCTTGACCAATCTACTTTTTTTTTTTGGGTTTTAATTGATTTTAATTCAAGCCATTTTCTTGTATTCCTCGGATTTCGCATTGGGATCAAGTCTCGAGTCGGATGACAGGTCGAGAGTCAGATTTAAGTTTTGGATCATGTCAAGTTCGGGTCGGGATTGAGTCTGGAATTGAGACTCAGGTGGGTAATCAAATTTCATGTCGGGTAAATCCTAGCTCGAGAGTCAAGGCCGAGTCTCGGATCAAGAATCAGGGATTGGATCTCGAGTCAAGAGTCTAGGTGGGATCTAGGATCAGATTACAGAATGAGAAGTTAGGACTTGGATCTCAGGTCGTGGTGAAGTTAGGATCGAAAGTCGGATCCTGAGTTAAGGTTAGATTCGCGGTCTTAAGTCTCAAGTCGTCTTGAAAGTAGATTCTTTAATTGAGGTTGGGGTCTAGAATCGGTAGTTGGGTGTCATGGTTTGGGCTTGGATCTCGTGTCGTGGTCGGTAGTCGGTTTGAAAGTTATACTTTCACCGGTGAATATTAATGACTTTACCAAAAAAAAAAAAAACAAGAATAATTGGGAGAATAGTTTTGTAGCCATATACGTCTACGTGTAAGAGCTTATTAGGCTCCACAAGACTCAATATTTTATGGTTGTTTCTGTGCTAACGCTCAATCCGCAAAGTTATATTCATTGAGTAAAAATAAGTATTTATTACTTCCGTTTGTGAAATTGTACTTCTAATTAGTGTCGACAACGATTGAAAGATCTGATCTTTTGATATATAATAATTATTTTTGCTTCAACACTAGCTAGATAACTATTGAATATTGCTGGATGAACATCTGCATCCAGTTGCAACTACTCATGTCAATAATAAAATGATAAACTAGCATCTAATACTTCTCAATCTTACATTAAATAAATTTTATTTTAGATAAAAAAATATTTGAATGTTCTATTTTAGTAAAGGCCCCTAATCAAAGTGTTGATCAATTTTTTTTCTTTTTAAGTTATGTACTCTTAACAATATGGGTACACGCGCAAAGTGCGCACGCTAAACTAGTATGTTAAAAATTGAAAATCAAATGGATTGGATTTCTTGCTAATACCTTTTTGGCAAATATCAACTTAATTATTTGTTCTCAATTTATTTATTTTTGTTGATTCAAATTCCTAATATAAGCTCATCCTAAATTTTAAATATGTAAATGTGATTATAATTTTATTCAATAAGAATTCTATTTTCACACGATAAATAATCGATCAACATTTCACATTTTTGGATCTGTAATTGAATTTAAAGATCATAAATATCAAGAGTTCCTACATAGTCCAAATTAGGAAGTATTTAATAAATGAATTTTAGTTAATTTCAAAGTCCCAATTTTAGGACTAATTTCTTATTTCCATATATTACATGTAAATTTAAAACCTTTAAAGAAACTAAGCAAGCTAGGAAAGAAAGAAATATATGAAATTTGTTGTTTGGTAAGTGTTTCCTAATTTCCTTTCTCTAACTTTTGATTCTATATTGAAATCTCCCTTAAATCTTTTTTTCAACCATTTCCTCTTCTGTTCTCCCCTTTTCTTTTTGATGACTAAGGAATCCTCAACCATTCCCCTTTTTGGTGCGTATACGGTAAACTCCGCTCCTATGCAATAGCTCGCAAACCGCATAAGAGTTGTAAATTGCACTAGGCAAGTGTGCGATGAGCTCGACCCAGAAGTCCAACTCCCTGTTGTCACAAGCAAGGGGTTTCGAACTTGCGACCTCCGTTGTGGAAGTTCCAAGCCAAACCATCTGAGCCACCTCGAAGGGTTGCTTCCCTTCTTTTTTCTTTTATATGAATAACATTGTTGGGCCTTTCATGCTCTTCATTTCTTACGTATGTTTTCCTCCTCTTTCTTTTCAATAATGACATTAAACTGTTCCTCATGCTAAAAATTTCACACAAAATTCTTTTTTCGTAATATGGAATACATTTTAGTTATTCTCCAAATTCGAATAAGGAAAAAATTAATATAAGGTAAAATCATAATTAATTTTAAAGTCATGAATATTAGGATGCCCGCTGTTGTTCAAATATGAAAAATTTTGAGTTGGCTTGAAAGTCAGTTACCTTTGTCTCAAAAGATAAAAGAAAGTTGGTTTCAAAGTTCGTAATATTAAGAAAATAATGAAATGACAATTTTTTCTACTGTAAAATGGAAAAGGGTTGGATATACCTCTCTACTATTTGCTATTGTTTAAACCTACGCTCCGTTATACTCTTTGGCTATATAAGCCCTTACCGTTAGCCAAGTTTTGTATATTCCCTTAACGGAATGGACACATGGAGTCTCAAAAATGGAAGACCCAATCCGTCTTACCCTTGATAACACACGACCCATTAAACGTCTTACCCACTTGCAATAAAGCCCCTAAAACCTAATACTATCTGATTCACAAGATGCATTTGATTCAGTTTCAACAAACTTATCAAATCCTTCCAATGAAAATGTCAAGAATTACTAGCTGCTCTCCTATGCATTATGCCACCATTCAAGTCTGGTTCATTCAGCAGCTCATCAAGCCATGATGCCTGCTCTTCTTAGATGGAGCTTTGGTAAATAGATTTATGCTGTCATAGAGGCAACAATTTTTTAACCGAGCGAGTTAATGATTTCTTCTGAAATAGGCAGCGAGGCGGAAGATGACTTTGCCGTGACATAGTGAACAGCAAGTTCTCCACCATCTTAGTACCTAATTTCTACAAAAAGTTTTACAGAACGTGAAAATTAGAAACTATACTTTGGGAAACGGAAATAGTATTAGAAAATATCAATCAAAAGTTGCATGGAAACAGAAAAGCCAAGAATATTATATTGGAGAGTAAAATAAAGCACAAGTGTATAATTTTACTTTTAGGATTTTAAGTCTTGGCAAGAAAATCAATTGCTGCAAAACCGTATAATAGTAATGTGATACCGTAGCTCAGGATAAGAATCTCACATCAGCAAAATGCAGGAGATATGTTGCGTATATAAGTAAGCAGGCCTTACATCCTTGTGACGAATTTTTAAGTCATGCGAGTCTAGGCCTAGAGCGGACAATATCACTAGCGCCTTGGGCCGTTGAAAATAGTACCAGAGCTGCTCCTGTATTAGCCTTGTCGATGGTGGGTAGTCAAGTGAGTTTAAGCGAATCCCAAGAAGGGGAAAAAACCTCAGTGCTGAGTCTAGGTTAATCCTATGCAGTAGGACAAACCTTAGCAAGGACGCTGAGTTCATGAGAGGCAGTGTATGTTAAACTCTAGCTTAGGATAAGAATCTCATATTGGATAAACACAAGCGAGATGTGGGGTATATAAGTAAGCAGACCTTACATCCTAATGGCGCTTTTAGAGCCATGCGGATCTCGACCTAGAGCAGACAATATCACTAGTAGGTGGGCTCTTACAATTAAGAGCTTGTGACATTTGAGAATCTGAGTTTGTTCCAGGATACTTCTAACCCCCGAATTCAAACACAGTTGCTTCTAATTAATATTTGTCTCATAGTTTCTTTAAACATGTTTATTAGGCTTTAGGGGTTTTCAGTGGGATTGAGTTGCTTAATGGATTGTGGATTATCCGATGTCAGACGGATCTTATTTAACTTGGATTGAGTCTACATTTTTTAGCCTTATGTCCAATCCTTTAAGTTAGGGGTATATATGAAACTTTGGTTAACGGTGAGGGCTCATATAGCCAAATAGTAACATGGGGATAGATTTAGACAATAGAAAATAGTAGAGGGGTAATATCAATCCTTTTCCAAATCTAAAATCTATCAAGGTAAAAAGTCTATTGACATTTCGTGTCCGAGCTCCACGCTTTTATTTAAATAGGATCCATGGACACTTACAAGAAGCAACATGCATGTCTTAGGCACAAGTGAAGTACCTGCATCACTTTCCCAGACTAAATGCTTAAAGTGAAAATGTTGGATCCAAGATGGGCTTGTTGGCTACCTGTTAAACTATGGTTCAAAGTCACATTAAGGTGATATGCGCAAATATATTACTCCCTCTGTTCAGTTTTACTTGTTACATTTCGCTTCATGAAAATCAGTTTAACTAATATTTGGAGCTAAATTAATTAGATTAATTCATTAATTAAAATGTAGATGTTCAAAAGTTATACGATAAATACTGTTAGTTACAATCCTTCTCATATTAATATTGATGAAAAGATACATCTTAAAATTTTGGAGAAAATCTATGCAGCTCGACTATAAAGAAGTGAAACGTGACAAGTAAAAGTGAATGGAGAGAGTATTTGTTTACTTTGCATTTTAAACAAAGCATCCAAAATTGGATTTTTCAGAAGATAAAAAGAACATGTAGCTATTGTTTTAAGTAGTTTAGAACTTAGCCTGTCAAATAATAATGGAAAAGGATTAGAACTTAACCTGTCAAATAATAATGAAAAATGATTCATCTACCCCTTCTGATCCAAAAAGAGAAACGACGTATCTACTATTAGATTCAAACAGTTAATTTTCTTTCGGGTTAAGAATGTGGCGCCAAGTAAGTGTTTGTTGGCATTATGAGGAGGATTTGAATAAGCTCAACCAATATCATGGGAGAACTTCATTATATATTCATCATTGGGAGAAGTAATTCCTGTTGGTTTTTTGGTGGTCTGAGTCCCTAATGCCATTAGTTATGTTGGAGTTTATCGGCTTTACCCTGTTAGAATCAAGTTATTTAATAATAAAGCAGTGTCCATCCCCTCAATCCAATTAGTCTCTTCTCGTATCAAGGTTCTCACTTACCCAAGGGATCACAAGATGAATGCTCACCGATTTATTGTACCAAGATGATCTACACTTCTGTGTTCCAGAGAGCACTTCTAGCGTTGTACCTTCTTGCAAATAATTATCTAATACACGTTTTTCTTTCTTCTCTTCTCTTTTGCCGTATTTGTCATTGGTCAAAGTTCCTTCTGTTTGTTCATATTTATTCAATATAGGGACATTGGCTGAATTTTATCGTCTTTATATCCAAACTTATGTAAGTTCAGAATCACTCTTCTAATTCTCTATGCTATTCTACAGTTCCAAATCTTAATAGACCTTATTTTGTACTTTTGACTAGTCCCACTCCTTGATTTATGCAGGAAACCTCACAATTAAGCATTTCTAATGAAGTTAAATTCATATAATGTTCAATGTTAAGGACTGGATTTGGTCCTTGAACAAGAAAAATGTCATTAACAGATGGTTTGTTGATTTGATGTTCATGTATGTGTTTCTCTCCTTTATAGGTTTGTGAGGCGTGGTTTTTCTGAATGTTCCGTTGACCGCATACCAGCTCAAAGAAGGAAAAAGATCAATCTCTCTCGTAGGTCGAAGTATTACATGAAGAAGCTACTACCTGATAGAAGTGGTATACGGTTTGACAGTTCCTTTTCATAAGACAAACATGGGTTTCGGCCAGTCTCTGTAGTGGTTCTGCAAAAAGTATGGATTAAATGGAAATCCTTGTTATTCTGTATCCGTTAAGTGTAATCATAGCAAAGAAAAAAAGATGTGCCTGTAAAATAATTACAAAGATAAAATTTCAGGTATGCAACATTGTCTGCTTTATAACATTTGTTCTTTTTTCCTTTTTGGGTCAATTTTTAGAGCTTTTGTTGAGGTAATGAAAGCTGGAGCTGAGGTTCCTTCTTGTGCTCCATAGATGTTTGTCTGACTCTTGTGGATTTGCAGTGTGTCAATTGAGCTTTTTGCTAAGTCGATCTAGTGGTATATTACTTGTTCTGAGCATCTAGTTGCTATTATGCTTCATGTAAATTTACTAAAGAGCCTGTTTGGATGGACTTTGGCTTATGACTTGTAAGCCAAAAATTATTTTGGCTTAAAAGCATTTTTTATCTTATCCAAACATTATAGAAGTGTTTAAAAGCACTTAAAATAAGTCAGTTCATACACGCTCTAATTCTTCATTTAGACATTTGTTCATCTTTGATTTAGATAATTTTTACGTGTATGGTTTCGGTTGACATGCTCGCAACTCAGTAGAGAGAGTCCATTTCATGGTCTAGGGATGGGCCATTAATCGATTCAGAAATTTTGACACTGAATTTTTCAAAATTGGGACTTTTGTTAGGAAGTGAGATTGTGACTTTACCCTATTATTTGTTCTATATAGGGGCTTGCACCTAATGAAAACATGTTTTGCACCTAGGACTTTGACAGCTTCAATTCTTTCTTAACTCATTTGAAAGTGGAAACGAAAGTTCGAGCTTAAACCCAAAAGCCAGTTTTACGGCTCGTTGCTGAAAAATAATTGTTTTACGAAATGTAATTGGAAAATAGTCATTTCCATTTGTATAGCACTTTGGGACTAGGAGGAACTTCCTTAGCTAGGGTTCTTCTATCTATGGCGATCTTTCTTCCTATGCCTTCAAATAGGACCAAAACTTGTTGTAATCTATAGTAGGAATTGGAAGGCAAAGTGCAGTCATACACATGGTAGGGGTCCCAGCGAGACTGATTCAAAGTTTTTGGGCTTCCGCACTTCTCTTGTCAAGCGAAACTCCTGCAAGTTGAAACTTATAAAAGTTCAACTCTTAACTCTAGATTAGCAGGTTCTAACTCATATAGGTGAAACCCTTCGCCTTGATCACAATTTCAGGAAAATTTGCTACCAGACACCTTTTGGACGTTAAAATTAAGTTAGCCATTTTTCAATGTAAAAATAAAACTTGTTATAAAAATATTGCTTATTGAAAACATGAAAAAACTTGTCATAAGGTGTTGGGAGTTCGAATAATTGCTAAATTTCAAATTGTGAAGTTCAAACTCATGAAAGACCAGCAGGTTCAACCACTGCAGGATCCAAAGAAAGAGTTCTAATCCTGCCTCAAAAGGGATGCTAGCTCACATGCAAATTGAAGGTTGTTTTTGCAGAGCTGGGGGAAGGAAAAGAGGCTTCTAGCTATTTGATCGTACCAAACAATCATAAGTTATAATTTGGCATCAATTCAAATAAATTAGTTTCTTCAAATAAATCAAAGTTATCCTTTCAAAACAACACGTTGGTGACCATATCTCCATAGAAGGAAAGAGATGTACACAATTTGCAGGCACGAAAATACATGTATCGACTCTTCCAATTGGCAAAGAATTTACTTTACATATAAGAAAACTCTGGAGATACCAACGGAAGGAATAGCCTGACAACATATGGATCTGGAGACAGCTCAACTCTTTGATTTTGAGTGCTTAACAAGCCAATCAATGACAGAGTCAATATTGGTGGAATTTTTGCAAGATATCATATAGCAACACACCTCCCTATCTGCGATAGACTTCAAGTCCCTGCAATATCATTCACAAAAGAATCAAAATGAAGAAAGCATATAATGCAGTGTTGAACTAGGGTGGGTATCATGAGGTTCCTGTTCAAAACAAGAAGAAGAACAGAAGGAAATGCAAGGCAATTTGCTTCCTGTCACAAGACTTTTCGACCAATTAGCCAAAATGAAAGCAAAAAAAAAACCTTTTTTACTTCTAAAGTTTACCAAAATAAGGCAAAGATAAGGTTTAAAAAGGGAAGTAAACACCATCCCCTTCCCCTAAATCAACCATGGCCCAAACTTCGAAGAGGAGGGGCAACAATGAGAATTTCTATCTGCTTACATTTGATCAGTCAAAGCCTGCTTGGAAAGGGCTCCAGGCTTGTCAATCTTGTTACCCAATACCAGCAATGGAATACCACTCAATGATGGCTTGCTCAGCAGCTCATGGATTTCACTTCTTGCAATACTAACATTATCATGATCAGCAGCATCAACAACATAACTGCAGGGAAGGCCATTTAAACAACTCAAGAACACGATATTAAAATGGTTACTAGGATCATTAGTAGAATTCTTTCAACTATTGAAAAAAAAAAGAACGGCAAAAAGAAAGGAAAGCATGATCAGGTAATTCGAACTAGCAGCTGTTCTTTAACAAATCGTGGTTGGAGAAAACCAAATGCAACCAAACAACACGAAGACCACTGATCTACCATTTGCTGTCTTCCGTACTTCCAAAAGTATTACGACTATGCATAATGATGAAGCACTCAAACAAGATAACATGCAGCAGATTTCCTTCTATAAGTGAAAGTATATAACTGGATTCATTTACCTCCAACTACAAGAGACCAATAAGAAAGGAATAGTAGCATCTGCACAATGTAATCAAGTAAGCTGAAGAAAGGAACATACACTATAGCAGAAACTGCACGACAGTATCTTTCCCACATACTGCGGAATCTGGGTTGGCCTCCAAGGTCCCACAATTTTATAGTGACATTACCTTTAGTCACTTTCCGCATGTTAAATCCCACCTGAACATCCAATGGATTGTATTATTATCACAGATAAAAACGATGTAGTGAAAATTGGAAGTGGCTTACGATTAAGAGCTACAAAGATGACAACTTACAGTTGGTATCATGTCTTCGCTGTATCCACCAGTCTAAGAATGACAGATTGCACAAATAATCAGATTCGATCAGAATACATGGAAACAATGGATACGAAAAGAATAAGCATAGAAGAATTATCTACTCACAGCAATCACATTTACAAGTGATGTTTTTCCTGCATTCTGCAGCCCTATCAAAGAAAGCTCCATTTCCTGCTGAAAGAAGAGGCTGAAGGAAAAACAAGTTTAATGAGCTGATATGGGGAGTCTTGTCATAAGAGGAGCCAAAGCAATCGAAGTACAAGTTTTTATGGCTATAGGAAAAATGGTAACTCCAACGTGCGTTATAAGCCCTCTGAAAACAAAGATAAAAATAGCTTCCAGTTCTCAAACTTTAAGCCACAAAGCAGAAGTAACAATTAAACACAAAGACTAAGTTGAGGGACCGAAATCAAATAGCAAGATGTGGCAAGTTGCACAACAAAGCATGAAACTACTAACACAGGATGGAAAAAGTAATCAC
>JBDJHY010000078.1:6225625-6239963 GCA_039654485.1 Withania somnifera
CTTGGTCTTCCTAGCCATCCACTCATTTTTGCTTTCAACCTCCCGTTGTGGATCTTTCTGTCCAGGTGCAGGTAGTCCACATCTTCATAGACATGTCTATTTCACCGAGCCTCTCTCCGAGACAGTGCCCAGATCGTTACGCCTTTCGTGCGGGTCGGAACTTCACTAAATATATATATACCGCGGATGTCTCTTAGTAATGTCTAATGGCTACTCGCGTAATTTGAAATAGAGTAATTAAAATCTTCTAGGTAAAAAATTAAAGAGCTCCATCCGAGCTCCATTTGAAAGCTTCGCGAATAATCTGATTACCTACCTGAGCAAGATCACATCCTAAATATTGACTATCCATTAATACTATATAGATGAAATGGTAAGGCAAATATATGCTATCTGTGGTCACAAGATGAAGAAGCAATTCTACCCTCATCACGCCTATCCACATCACATTCTTCATCACTAGGGTCACATGACATGTGGAAGGACAAATCATATCTCCTGCCCTTCTTCCTAACCACGGTCTGAAGTATAAAAACCCTCACCATTATTACAATACTCCCCACCAGGTTCCTCTCCTCCATTTCCATCATCAACATCATCTCCGGGGTAATAATACTCACTGGCACATGGTTCATAATCATATGGACTTGAATCTCCTTCATTCGACTCACCTTCACACTCATGAGTATCACTAGCATCTTCATAAGGACCATCATAATCCTCATTCGGTTTATTATAGTACTCACAAGTGGTGTCATGTTCACAAGGACCATCAAAGTCCCCATAAGCCCCATTATAATAGGCATGAGTCGCATGATCACTCTCGTAGTTTCCCTCGCTACAAGCATAGCTACTTATGTCACCTTCGCTATTATGAAATTCTTACTTTAGAGGTACCTGCAAAACTCAACACACGAGGTTAGTATCAAAATCCTTACATTACTCATATGTGAACTCACCTTACCTCCATGGAGTTTCTCCCAAATTTGTTGAAGTACTAGGCCCGTTCACCTCAATTCAAGGTTGTCGATTCCGTGGTAGAATGGATCTTTGTGACTCTAAAAAACCGAACAAAAAATTGATTCTAACGTACTTGATCCAAGAAAGTTCAATGAGTACGTAAAATGATAAAAGAAAACTAGAAATAAGTAGCACGAAATAAAACGGACAAAAAATAACTAGTAGAAATTAGTATGAATAAATACTAATTGAAACTAGTTTAGAAGAGATGAAAAGAGAAGAATAAACTAGATCTCTAAGGTTGGATATCATCTTACAAACTTCGAAAAATTTGACGAACTTGGATGGTGGAAGACGGATCGTCTCAAAGAGGGCGGCTCATTCTTGCATTTGGGTGGTTCGTTCGTTTGAATGGATGGCTTGTCTATGGCTAGACGGCTCGTCAAAAGGAAGATATCCCTTAGGTTTGCTACTGCTTGGCTTAGTTGATTTGGCTTGAAAGATTGGAGGACGGCTCATCTTTAGTTGGCGGGCTCGCCTAAGGGTTCCATCCCTTAGCTTCCAATTTGTCCCCAACGGCTTAGCTTGGCCAATCCTAGTTGATGGATGAATCATTTGCTATGGAAGGCTAGCCCAATTGTGTTTCTTCCAAAAGGAACTATACTACCTATATTGATGGAATTTAGATGGACAATTCTTTTTCCAAAGGGCAGTTCATTCACTTGGTTCCGTCCATAAGTAAGCGGACTGCCCAAAATCATTTTCTCAAGGCTTGAATTCCCCAACACTTTGGCACTTTTTTGGATGTATTTACCCCTTGACTTGACCAATGAAGAAGTCCCAAACACCTTTTGTGCCACTTGAAATGAAACAATTGGATCAAACACCACTTTTGTTCATGTTCTTCATATGAAGATTTGAAGAACACCTATGAACACCTTGAAGATTCCAAACCCAACTACCCTCAAACGAACTCCGATTCTCCTAAATTTCGACCACAAGTTCCTTTCGATAAGGGGAACAAACCCAACTACTTTTTACGCTTGAAACTTCACTAAATTGAATACCCACTTCTAACCTTCTCCAAGTTATGAAGAACACCAACAACAATGGTGGACTTCAAGCTTGAACTCCCTCAAACTTACTCAAACCTCTCCAAATTCGATTCACAAACTCCTTGAGCTATGATAAATACGTTTCAAAAAATTAGGAGTCTCAAAATCAACCAATCAAACCCAACTTTAGGTCTAAATTCAGATGCAATATGAAAAAGCATCAACAACCCCAAAATTTGAACCCAACTCAAATCTCTACCGAATCTCTCCAAAATCGAATCCCAAGCTCCTATTGATATGGGAAACAATCCCCAATACTTTTGGAGCCTCAAATTCAACAAATCAAGCCCAAATTTGAAGAACTAAAATATAAAAATATGAAGATGATGAACAAATAAAATCCAAAATCTATAACTTACTCAAATCCACTATGATTTCTACGAAATTTGAGATTTGAATTCCTTATAATATGGAAATCACTTCAAGAAACTTCAAACACTTCAATTTCAAAAGATTAATTCCTAAATTTCAAGATCGAACTTGAGATAAACTTTCAACAATGGTGAAAATGCAAAACCAACCGGGAATTGATCCAAATTCAAGATCTATGACTCAAATTACTAGGAAAATTCTTAGTAATCAAAATCAACAATTAAACACAAAATCGACTTGATCTAAGGAAATTTTGATTTTTTTGATTTCTTACTTTTTTATAATCTGAGGATTGTAATATAGGAAACAAATTATGAGCCTAGCTCTGATGTCAAATGATACGGCCCGTGATTCGAGAGATCTCAATCCGTATCGATGAACGAAATGTGAAAATAAAAGATATGCGAATTCGATTCAAATCAATCGAATTATTGAGAATCGATGGAATCCACCAACATTCACGATAATCTCAATCAACCTAATTCGAATTCAAACCCAAACAACGAATCAACATATACAATGCACCACGAACACAACAACTCGATGATTGATTAAAACGGATAGTATTCGAACAATCAAGAGATACACCACTCATTGTTATTCGACACGTAACTACGAGATTGATAGGTTGCGAATCCACCCAAGTTATAATTAACTAAACTAGCTATGCTAAGTTACACTCAATATTTTAGTAAACTCTCAATCATCCAAAATAAACTATTGCCAAATTAAAATACAAGATATTTATACTACTTCTACTTTCAATAATTACAATTAGGCCAAAAGTGACTTAATGTGATTGAATAAATCCTCCAACTTTGTGTTCCTTTAGTTAGGTCTCCGAAGTCTTTCAATGTCCTCTAATTGCATTCCAAGCTATTCTCCAAACACGTATTTGCCTCCTTTGGTCCTCGATTGTGCACTTTAAGGCTCTAATTGGTGCGTCCATAGAATCCATAGCTTGAGCAATCATGGCTAGATCTTGCGATTGGTGCCTTTTTGGTCGTTACCAGTCCACATATTAATTTCATAATACTTTATTTTGTGGATCATATAATTAGTTTACATATCAAACTCATACTGAAATCAGTTTATACTCTAGTGACATACTCTAAATAAAATATTAATAACCGTTTTTTGATCATAGAATCAGATTACATACCAACCTCCTACTAGAATTAGTTTATTTTGAAATACCTTATATTATTTATCAACTACATATAAAGAAATCAATAAAAGAATAAATTTTCGGTAAAGTATAACATTAATGCTCATCTATTTTCTTTTTTAAGAAATTGAATTAAATTGCCAAAAATTACATACATTAAAGTAAAAGAAGCATGACTAAAATGTAATTTTACAACTTTTAAAATGGTAAGTTTTACATACATGTCCTCTTTTAGCCTATTTAATGCTTATCTATTTAGTTTTAACTTTCTTAATTTAATTAAATACCTAAAAGTAAAAGAATATTTAATTTTTACATACATGATAATTAGTGATTGCACTAATCATGAAAAGCAATTCTTATTTAAAGGATTTTAACTATGTAAAAAATAAGCAATTAATATGAAATAATAAAATTTGTCATAACTTGTAATTAAATTTTTATATTTATAAATCTTAAAAATATTGTTATAACCTGTAATAAATGTTAAGTTATTATATGGCATGATTTTCTCATAAATAAATACATGAATAACTAAAACCTTCATAATTAATTTTTACATAAAATGATACATAAATTTTCTGTTAACTAATTCGTGTATTACTAATTTCTTCATAATTCTATCTGGTTACCAAACGGTCCCTTAATTATTCACCTATTACTTATTTCACCTTCTATAAACTTCTTCATATCGTATACAAGCATTGGTTATACAGGTTTTAAAATTGCACATCTGACATCATATTAATTCTATGAATAAATAAATTCTCTTTTAATTAACTATTAAATACTCTCCCGTCCCATATTATGTGGCACCTTTCAATTTTCGTGATTCAAACAAACCTATCTTTAATCGTAATTTATTTTTTATATATTTTCTAAATATTTTGAATGGTCAAAAATTGTGACTTCCAGTAATTTTTTCATACTTTTCAAATATATAATTTTTATTTTAAAAAATTTAAAAATTTTTACAATCAAATTTAAATTATTTATTTTTAAAGAACGAAAACTATCACATAAAATAAAACAAAAGGAATATCATACTACCCATGAGAAATTCAGTTGGTGTTTGTCTATGAAGAGTTTTTACTTTTTATTTTTTACTTCATTCAAAAAATGGTGTTTGATGATAAAAATTAAACATATTTTTATTTTTTTAATTTATATCTAATAACTTTATTTAAATTAAATTATATTTTAAAATATATATATATATATATATATATACTTTAAATATTATTATAAAAATATATGATCAACCACAATTTTCCCACTTCAAACTAAATTTTTTTTAAATTTTCATGGCAAAACAAACTCTTAATAGCCCCACAACTTATCACAAAACTAGCTACGACACCTTAATACTAATATCACTAACATTAACGGAGGGAGTATTTCGGTCCACTCCACTATCCAGGCACTTTGGTACTACCCTTCCAAGCACAGATTCCAAAGAAAGCTAAAAGACAATTAGCCTAAGGACAACACACTGTGAGACTGATAGTACCTTTGCTTTACAGCCCACATTTTTTTTTAACCTCTTCAGCTTTTTTACACAAAAATCAAGTAAATGAACACCTGAAATATCATCTAAATTTTAACACTATAACCAAACCCCATTTCCTTCATTCTGCTTCCCCTCTCCAGAACAAAATGTTCAAGCTCTGTTATCTTCCCCATCTTTTCTTTCTTTATTTTGCTCTAAATGGTACTTGAATCTTGTCTCTACATTTCTATTTGTTTGTTTCTTTACGTATTTTTCTGAGTTTTAAGTTTCAATAAAATTAATTTTGCAGCTGCAGTTGGTCATGAAGCAGTGGAGCTCTCAACTCTTGTACCACTACTGAGTTTTCCAAGAACTGACATTACTACTATAGCAGTTTCTTTGCCTATTGAAGACCTTTATGGGGTGTCTGTCAGTGTTCTTGAAGCTGAAAACTGGCTAAGAACCAATGTTTTAGCTCATTATCCAGCTACCAACATCACCACTATTCTTGTTGGTCACTCTCTTTTGTGCCCAAAAAATCAAGAAAACAGAATGAGCTTAATCTTGCCTTCAGTCAAGAACATTTACTACTCTCTTACAAGGTGGGGTTTGCATACTGTAATCAAAGTGTCCACTTCCTTTTCTTCCAACTGCTTGGACCAAGATATGGCTGAAGAATATATTAAACCTCTTCTTGAGTTCTTTCAACTAGTTAATGCACCCTATGTAGTGAGCTCAACAAGGGATTT
Source organism: Withania somnifera (assembly GCA_039654485.1). NCBI lineage: Eukaryota > Viridiplantae > Streptophyta > Magnoliopsida > Solanales > Solanaceae > Withania > Withania somnifera. Next base: position 6,231,479 of record JBDJHY010000078.1, read on the forward strand.
TGATGAAAAGATTGAAATTTTGCTGAATAGCCATTTAGTAGCTATAAAAAAGTTGGGAAATTTTAGCCTAAAGAAGATTTTCTTGATTAGTGACAAACCAAAGCAGGGGAGACCCTTAAGCAGAAAGCTTTCAGCTTTTGACTCAAAATACAGTTTTCCGACTATTCCAACCCCATTAGCCCCAAATCCAAATCATGCCCCTGTAGGTGGTTTGTCTTCTCCAGCATTTGCTGCTAACAGCCCACTTCCTCCGTTAATTGGGAACATTTCACCTCCTTTTGCTCCTGAAATGGCACCTCCATTGTTCAATCCTATTAGTCCTTACAATGGACCCCATTTGCCACCTTGTATTCCATCTCATGGTGGGAGTGGGGGTCCAGCAGCTGCACCAGCAACAGGAGGTGGGGTGCATGGTAATGCGCTATGGTGTGTAGCTAAGCCTAGTGTACCACCAGAGACATTGCAAGAGGCATTAGACTATGCATGTGGTGAAGGAGCTGCTGATTGTGAAGCTATTAGTCCTACAGGAAGCTGTTTTTACCCTGACACTGTTGTGGCTCATGCTTCTTATGCTTTCAATAGTTACTGGCAGAAAACAAAAAGTATTGGTGGGAGTTGTGGTTTTGGAGGCACAGCTATGCTCATTAATACTGATCCAAGTAAGCACTTTCTTCAATTTATCCATAGTTTGAGAATTAGTTAGAAGTTTGGGTCACTTGCTAGTTATGGATTGTGTATGAAATGGATAATAAATGGTGATAAAAAGATTATATCATCAAGCCGTTTGGGTCACTTTTTATGCACATTGAATTAATTTCACGGAATACCATCCATCTCTCGCCACCAACAGACAATTTGGACAGATGAGAAGAAAAATGTGATTGGTACTCAATCCATTTCACAAACCAACAGGGCACACCCTTGGTATAATTGAAAAAAAAAATAAATGATATAAGCATTGTTATCCAGAATATGTTAGGTAGTGGATATTATTTTATTTTTGGCAATCAAAAAGCTTCACTAGTAAGGCTGGGATTTTTCTCTCAATTCCTCCCACCAAACAATGGAGGTTATTTATCTGAGATTTTTATGTTTGAATCAGATTCTAGTTTATCCAAAGAAAAACCATCCCTTAATTCTAATTTTCTTCCCTTGTATTTTAGAATGAACATAATTTTCAACTGATAGAAGATAAAAGATTGTGATTTATATTGCTATATTTCTCTGAGCAAGGATCTTGATATTGTAACATTTTTGTTACATCGTTGCAGGCTACCTCCACTGTCAATTCATTGTTGCATGATATAAGCAGAATGGAACTTTGGGATGCGAATTGCATGAGAGTGAAGCTGCTACCACGAAGGAAATTGTGATCAAAAGTTGAAAATCTGTTTTTGGTTACCTCTAGTATAGATTTATAGGAGTTAGGAGTTTTGCTTAACAGTTTAGATGAAGCCAATGGGCACTAGAAACTTTGATCAGTGACTTCCATTTTTCATGTGGCACTACTCGAATCCTAATATTTTGTACTTCTATAGTTTACCTCTCTCCTCCGCCCTTGCTTTGACTCTTTGATTAGCAGCTAAACGTCATGTGCTAATACTTAACAAGTTAACATCTGAAAAAATTAGTAAACCAATGAAGATATTTGATATTTTCCTAGTGTATAGGATGAAAAAGGACCCATGTTACTTGGTCACTTCAAAAAATGATGTCATACCACTACTTTGAAGAATTTGACACACCTACAAACATTTTTAAAGAGTGCAGAGCAACACCAAAAAATCATAGGCCCAAGACTTCAAAATCTATTGATCCACGTTTTTGTATGTTATTAATAATTTGTTAATGCCATTTTCTTGTGTTCCACGTTCAATTCTAGAAGCTCATTTCAATGTGTAGAGAATTGGCGTGGTGTCCCAAATAATAGAAAGAAAATTGAGATACATCAAGAATGAACTTTGAAGTTTACTGGTAGCTGTAGCACAAACAATTGATGGGCTTTCGTTCTTTATTATTCACGATTAACTAAAGGTCTTCCTTTTAGGTTTCTTTTAATTTGTCAGGAGTCTCAAGACTATCTGAATGGAGGAATACATTACAGGAGGAGAAAGCTTCCAGAAAATCCAATTTCTAATGTGTTCTCTTGTTGCACGGTGGGTCGAACATTTGAGGTCTGAAAATCCTTCAGCTTAACAGTTCGAATTCCATGCTCATGAGATTGGGTCTTACACCCTCCCACCAAATAGGCAGTGCCCAAACTATAGGAAACTGCCCGACTCAACTATGATACTGGCACAGAACGAGGCGAGACTTAACTCTAATCCCATTGCCATGGACACACCAAATTTCAACCACAAAAGCTAGCTCAAGGAGTGAAGGGTTGTGGACCAGCTTAACCTGTCTGATGTAGGACAGGATGTTGCAATAAGCTCTGTTGATTATTGAAGTACTAAGCTAGTATATATCTGGACAGACATGGGGATTGGCTTGTATCAGCTATGCTATCAAGAAGCATATATCGGATATTGCTTTCTATGGAGGCAAGAGATCTATGTGAGAAGTAATTCAAAAGCATCTGCAATATGAACCCAAAATGGCCTACTGTAAGTGTAAAAGGCTAACGATGGATTTCTCTACCGATAGCTTAGGAATCGGATATTGATCTCAGTTATACATTAATGATCACTTCTTGTCATTCATTGACTGCTCCTTCCAAGTCCTCCTGCCTTTCATCAGCACCTTTACTCATGTCGACCGGTGCTCCTTCCTGGTCATTCTGCCTTTTCCTCAGCATTATCACTGAAACCTTTCTGCAAAAGATGAGGGTTGGTTAGTGTGTTATAACCTCGGACTAAGCGAGCAGTGAAATTGCAGCTGGAAACTAAGGCAAAAACTAATCTGTGAATCGCAAAAATTTACCAGTTCCAAGATTCAAATGCATAGTCCTCCTTTCAGCTATTATTATTTATCAAGGAATATCACATCTGTAATATTCCTAGCACAGACTGTCTTAACTAGAGGTTCTTTACAATTTTGACATACTGAGCTAGAGATCCCCGTGCCCGTCGGTTGAGCATTCTTGCAAAGAACTGTTTAGGTTCCAATTTTAAGCTTGATTGAATACAGCATACTAACTACATAGGAACTACAGATATCTTCAACTAACCTGGCCAAAACAACTGAACTCAATTTTCCACCATGCCTCTTTCCTCTTGGGTTCTAAATGAAATACAACCAACTACCATTTTCATAAACACTGCATATTTAACACATGCATCTAAAACCCCTTTTTAAAGTATTGAACCAGGAGTCTAGTAACAGAGAATGCGAGACAAAGGAGCAGAAACAACCTTCTATATCATGGAGAAACACGCGTATAGCAGGCTCTGTCCAAAGTGAATTGTACTACCCAATAAGTGTACTGATTCTCAGAAATAAACTTTAACAGTTGAATCATTCCTTCAGATGGCATATTATGTAAAGAAGACACACAAGGAAGAGAACAGCAGGATTTTGAACAGATTATCCCTTAAAATAAATGTCAATATCAAGGGAGAGTGAGGAAGATGAGAAATAAAAGTGTTCCCTCTACTGAAGTACCTCAAAGACCCCAATACTAGGGGCTGTGACGGTCCTCACATTGAAAAAACTTTAGTAGCTCTGCATGAGCAGTTATATGAACTAAGAAACACTAGATGACAAAGCTATTCTACACGTGTGAATATACCTTTTTAGTTAGACCATGAGCAGACATAAGTTCGTAGAACTTGCGCATCAGCATCTCTTCCTCAACCTACAAGTAGTACAACATACAAAACTGATTTACTAAATTTAAAAGCAAATGGAAAGAAATTAAAACTAATAAAAAATTTACAAGCAGCTAATAGTAAGGGGTTTGATCCAAAGTTAATCACAATTGCTGATGCAACATGGGTGACCCCCTGCTCAAGGGGGCTTCCTATGCTAGGAAGCTACCAGGGAAAATGAATGGTAATATTGGTTTCCCTTGATGTTCTACCATGTACTGTTAGTCATTCTGCAGGATGGCCATTTTCAATTGCACTACAACAACAACATTCCCATTTTCAATTGCCCTCTAAATAAAAATTTTTCGTTCTACCTAAATAACTTCATCCAAATTCACCGTAAATGAAATGATCTCTTGTTTGTTTTTTGTTTGAAAATCAAAATATATCATCAAACAAATGCTATCTCAAGAGCAAGTTAAACAATTTTTGGATAACTACATCGACTGGTCTCCTTATGGCCTAGTCAAAATGTTATCCTAATCTCCACAAGCTGGTTTTCCGAACCATGTATTCATGTAAATACAAGAATATCTTAAAGTCCGTGGACCTAAAGAACAATTTTCTTAGACATAAACCAGCCTTTATATGGACCATGTCATTCGTCTTTAGCCGGCAGCAAAAAACAGAAAAAGATTAAACGGGCTACCAGCATGGATAGAGTGGATCAAAGATTTATAACTAGAAGGTGATGTATTTGTTATATACATGTACTGTTTTCAATATCTTTCATAAATAGATACAACCTAATTTTAAAAGAAGTACTAATTATAGTGATGTGGCATATAGAAATAGAGAGCATGAACTCCTATAAAAGCAGCACCTAACCTGGCAGGATAACTTCTCTGAATCCCTATATAGGCAGTACCTGCCTCATAAGGACATCTTTTAACTCATCAATAAAACGGCACCCACTTCGTAAGGATAGCTCTACTTGAAACTCAACACAATGGCTATTTTACTACTCTACTAATCAGTTTTTCCTTTCCCTCGATCAAAAGGACTCCTGTCATATGGAAATTAAAAACCCCTCAAAAAAACAATTTTTGATCTAGGGCACCTTTGCCAGAATTCAATACCTACATTGCACCTCCTCATCAAAAATATTAGAAGCTCTAATACTTGCTCCTGCTGTAATTCCCATCCAGAAGATGCTGACCACATTTTCTACTGCTGTAGAGCTACTAGAGTGGTAGGGCCCATGGAACCAGCTAACATAAGTCGTTATCCTGGCCTTAGCATTAACTGAACAAGCTAAGATTTCCTTCAACGGCAAGCATATCATGTTTCTTCATAACTCCAATACTGTAGAAGAGAAAGCACTTGTCGCTTTATAACTTTGGAATATTAGTCTCAATAGTAACAGTAACCACTTCAATAACTAGATCAGACATATTATCCTTAACAGCATCCTCCTAAGGATAGCAGAACTCTTCTCCTTAACTGATCCCCACGGATCACCAAGAACACCCATTCTACAGAGAATAACATTGTGCACTACATGAACCACTTTTATCTAGGCCTGTTAGAAGGACAATGTAGGAAGACTTGGAGGCGTCTTCAGAGGCAACTCTGGTAATTGAATTCAAGGTTATGCAAAAAAGATCGAGACCACTATAACTGACGAATCGGAGCTGCTTGCTCTTATTCATGGATTGCATCCTATTTGCAGATTGCCATGTAAAATAATTTCAGGCTGCAAGAAATCTTTATGGACCCGCATGCAGTAATAAGCCTACTGGGGAAAATAATCCATTACACTCGCATATATAGGACAGTTGGAGATAATTACTATCTCACCATGGGATCCTAGAACACATGTTTGTAGGGACAACAACAAGAGAGCAGATGCACTTCCAATGAAAGGATGGAATAGTATTTGCTCGGATAGTTGGACTAGAGAGGGTAGTATCTAATCAATGTACCTCAAGCTTCACTAATGCTAGCCACTCAGAGATCATATTCTGTATGAATGAAAATGTAATATCCGATACTACTTAATATATGTGTATTTTTGCTTTTAAGCGAAAAGAGAAGGAAAGAAAAACGAAAGCAATGTTTTGGATGATCTATGCTACTACAATCTGTCCTTTACCAAGGACACTGCTTAATTTCTTTTCAGGGTTGCGTCTCCCCACTTCCCTTGCCTTGCCTAAACCAACTTGCAAAAGATTTACATGAGTGCAGGGAAGTTCATGACATACAACATCCATCCGCACCACTATGCAACTACAAATGCATTACATAGTTTTCATCTTGATGATTTTCATACCATGTAGAAAGTGAATATGTTATTTTCAGTTAATGGCCATCCCAAAGTAATGTCATCTAGAACATATTATGAGCCTGTTTGGATAGGATTAATAAAAAGCAGTTTTTAAGCTTCTTAGGGCCCGTTTAGCTTTGATTATAAGTTGGTCAAACCAACTTTTAAGTAGTTTTCAGCCTTCAAAAGTTTTTGTATATTTTAAAAACGACTCAAAAAGGTAAAATTGACTTATAAAAAGTAAAAAGTAAAACATCTCGTACTTATTATTTTTTAACTTAGAAGTTGTTGAAGTTTGACTTTTTAAAAACTACTTTTTATAAGCTACTTTTTTAAGCAAAGCCAAACGGGCCATTAGTTTAAAGCTGGTCCCCTCTAACTTACCATTTTTCGCCTTTATTTAAGTGATTTTTTACTTGCCAAACACTTAAAAAAGCTAAAAAAAGAGATTCAAAGCTGATTTTAATCCTATCCAAACAGGAATTATATATCACAAATATAACAGGTCCAGTTATACCCGCTCGAACTAGAGTACGGATGTCCGATACAGGTACGGATCTAGAGGTCATCCTTCATGATCTAAAGTTTAAAGCTTCGGGATATAGATCCAGGTAAGAATACGGTTGTAGGAACTCGGCTAAAAGTAATTCAAATATCTAAAAATAGAGTTATAAAAATTAAATTATGAGATATTATGTGAAAAATTTAAGGAGAAGAGTAGAATTCTGGAGGGAGATAAAAAGTAAAGGAGTGACATAAAAAAAATTTTTTTACAGACATTCCATTTTCTACCATTTCACCTACGCTTTTATTTTGATTAAAGAAATCATTGAACCATCTTGGAATTTCTCCTTTAATTTTGATCAAAGTACCCAAATCAACTAGATTGGGATTGATCCCACACCCATGTCGCCGCGACACGGTGCGGCACCAAAAGTAAAGAGTCCGAGCAACTTAGCTCGGCATACTCCATCAATATAAGTTAACCAGTTCTCAACAATTCTGCAAAAGTAAACCAAGAAACATAAAAAGGTTTAGAAAAAATATTCTCATTCTAGACATCTCAATACAACCTAAGATATTTAACTAGTCTCAAATTACAATGTCTCAACAATTTTACTTGAAAATACCTAAGAGATTATATTGTCCTCACATTTTCTTTTTAATTTTAACTTGATAACCATGATGTCCAGACCAACTTTTGGGCACCTCAACTAATTCCACAGGATACCTGCCACCTCCAATCGAAAATAGGTACCAGGTAACTCTGTTCACCAAGGATAGACTAGGATAACGGAAAGCAAACACATAATATTTTTGTCTTAGGTGGGATTTGATTTGAATGTGAGATTTCATGATTCTCAACACACTTCATTGACCACTAGATCACACCCTTGAATGCAAGTACCATGTTTTTTCCCTCTAAATATATATAACAACATCCCCAGTAAATTTCCACCAAGTGGAGTCTAGGGAGGGTAAGGTGTATACAATCTGTACCACTACCTCAAAGGTGGGGTAGAGAGACTGTGTCAGAAAGACCCTCGGCTCACGAGAAAACCACAATCTAAGACAACAATAAACAATATAAAGTATCAAAAATGACAGCAAATAACAAAAACCATGCCACACAAAAATAACACAACCATCAATCTAAACAACCACATCAATACAACGCCAGAGGTAAGATACTATGAGAAATGCACTAGTCTACTACTAGCGCGAGAAACAAAATAAAGTACATACCTTACCAGCAAGAGCTCATTCCTACCTCCTAACCAACCACTCTAATTCGCGTCTTCCACAACTTTCTATCCTGGATCATGTTCTCGGTAAGCTGTAACAGCTCCATGTCATGTCTAATCACCTTCTTCCAATACTTCTTCGATCTACCTCTACCTCGCTTGAAACCACCCAACAACCTCTCAGACCTGCACACTGGAACATCCGAGCGCCTCCTCATCACATTCCCAAACCATCTCAACCTTACTTTCCACATCTTGTCTTCCACAGAACTCATGCCTACCTTCCTATCGCCCTAGCGATTCCGCATGTCCATCAGAGCATCCTCATCTCTACCACTTTTCTCTTTCGAATATGAGTTTTTCACAGGCCAACACCCCATTCCGTATAACATAGCAAGTCTAACCGTCACCTTATAGAACTTAACTTTGAGTTTAGGAAAACCCTCTTATCACATAAGACTCCCGAAGCGAGTCTCCACTTCATTCACCCTGAACTAATACAATGAGTGACATCCTCGTCAATTTTGAAAATGGATCATAGACCCAAGATACTTGAAGCTATCTTTCTTCTGAATGACATGGTTATCATGGTTCGCTATCACGCTACCACCTCATCCTCAGGTAATACCTCACTAAACTTACACTCCAAATACTCCATCTTGGTC
>JBDJHY010000078.1:6240063-6253850 GCA_039654485.1 Withania somnifera
AGGCGTTTCTGGGACTCAGAAGTTATGACATTAATGGATGGTCCTTCGGGATATCAATTCGAATAGGCACATTCGCTGTAAGGACATGTGACTTTGCTATTTTTTTCAGATCAGTAAATACATCTGACATTTGATTTTCTATTCTATGATCTTCTGGACCTCCTACTCACATATTGGAAACATGGATCAAAGTGAGATAGTGATGAAACCATCCATGCAATTTCTTCTCTTATAATGAGTTCCTTCCCCCCCTAATTGTGGAAAATTTATTTCATAAAACATACAATTGGTAAATTTAGCAGTGAATAAGTCTCCTGTTAATGGTTCAAGGTAGCGAATTATGAAGGGTGATTCAAACCCAACATATATTCCTAACCTTGTTTGGGGGACCATCTTAGTACGTGGCATTGGTGCTACTGGCACGTATACCGCACAACTAGAGATTCACAGATGAGCAATATTCAGTTCATGATTAAAAATCAATTGAGATGGAGAATATTTATCATAGCAAATCGTCGGAGACGAACAAGTGATGTTGCATGTAAGATAGCATGACCCTAGATGGTAGTAAGCGTTCTCATAAGTAGTGATCTAGCTATCAATTGTAGGCACTTAATAAACGACTCTACGAGTCCATTTGAGCATGATAATGAGCTACATAATGTTCAACTTTTATCCTAATTGATAAACAATAATCATTAAAAGTTTGGGATATAAATTCTCCAGTATTATCGAGGCAAATGACCTTAATAGGATAATTTGGGAATTTCGCCCTTAATCGAATTATTTGTCCCAATAACTTCGTAAATGGCAAGTTACGAGATGATAGGAGGTACACATGAGACCATATACCATAAAATATCTAAAACACTCCACTAGTGGGTGGATAGGTCCACATATGTCCCCATGTATATGTTCCAAAAATTTAGGGGATTCTATATCAATCTATATTGGTGATGGCATCGTAATCAATTTGCCTTGGTGACAAGCAACACTTGAAAATTCATCATTTGTAAGAATCTTCAAGTTCTTAAATGGATGTCCAATTGAATTTTCAGTAATTTGTAAGAATCTATATTGAATCATCATTATTGATCCAGGGTGATCTATTCAGTCATGCCACAATATAAAAGTATTTAAATCGGTAAACTTCTGGTTTACGATAGAATGTGCTTCAATTGCACTAAAGTCTGCATAATATAGTCCGGAAGACAAAGTTGGTAATTTTTTCAAAACATATTTCTCGCCTGAGATATTCTTGGTAATGCCAAGGTATCTTTACTCATTTAATTTATTGTCTTAATATGATACCATTTCAGCGGATATCCTTAAAACTTAACAAGGTTCTTGAGAATTTAAAAGAGAATATAGCATCTTCTATAATCATTTTTGTTCCATTAGGCAGAAATATAGTAGCTCTTTCGGAGCCTTCAATCAATCTCGAATTACCAAAAATTGTTGTAACATTCGCTTTTCTCCTAAGCAAGTAAGAGAAGTATTTCTCATTTTTTGATGATGTAATGGATTGTTCCATTATCAATTACATACATCATCATCATGATTGAACATTGATCCAAATAGAACTTGAAGTACAACCATATTTTCTTCAAAACGAAAGAATTAAACAAAGTAAATATTACATAGTTAGTATGAAACAAAACTTTTACATAAACTTTTATTTATTTACAAGACTTATAGAGATACATATATATAAGTCATTAAAACAACATAACTTAAAACCATTTACATTATTGGGGGTTCATCACCTATTCGGTGATCTACTTTTTCTTCAGGGGAAAAGAAATCAATTACATCAAGTTGCATAGGGTCTTCGGTGATAAAATTTGCTTTTACTTTACTCCCTTTTCAGGGATGCTTATATAGCTAAAGCAAATACTTTGACGTACGACAGGTGCGTGACTAATGTCCTTTTCCTCAACATATGTGGCACAAATTTTCTGAATTTTTCTTGGGTATCATATTATACCTCTCATCCCTTATTCTGGGTCATTGGCCATTATTTACTGTGAGACGAACACCGCGATCATCATTTCTTCTTCGACCATGGCCATGACCATGTTTGGGACCACGACCTCTTCCACGTTGTTGAAAGTTTGCCTCTTTCACTTCAAGAAATGAAGCAGATCCATCAGGTCGACTTTCATGGTTTTTCATTAGTAGGTTGTTGTGCTGTTTAGCAACCAGAAGGTGTGATATTAATTCAGAATATTTTGTAAAACTCATACCTCGATATTGTTGCTGCAGAAGCATATTCAAGATCTAAAAATGGAGAATGTCTTTTCAAGCATGTCGTGATCAGTAATATTCTCCTGGCATAACTTCAGCTGCAAAATAATTCTAAGCATTACAAATTATATTCAATTAGTTTTAAAATCTTGCAACCTCAAATTCAGCCACTCATGACGAGCCTGTGGAAGGACGACCAACTTCAGATAGTCATATCTATCTTTTAGATTATTCTACAGTATAAGAGGATCTTTAACTGTCAGATATTCCATTTTTAAACCTTCGTCAAGGTGGTGGAGGAGAAAAATCATTGTCGTGGCTTGATCTTGAACCGATGCCTAATTTTCATTTTTGATGGTGTCTGCCAGATCTATCGCATCTAAGTGGAGTTCGGCATCAAGTGCCCATGACGTGTAGACCTTGCCCGATGTATCCAGGGTAACAAATTTTAATTTATAAATATTAGACATTATAATAGAATAATAGTATTACCTTTTATACCTGTTATGATTTTCTCGAGCCGACCGAGTCTCTGCTGATAACCTGTTATAAAATAAAATATAATACCAAACTAAATAAATTCTAAAAATAGAAAGCTACTAAAAGAGGAAAGTTTCTAAAAGACGAAAGTGCTAAAAGGAGCAAGTAAGTATATGCCAAAAGGGGAAAATAAAAAGTTTCTATTCTTATATTCTCTTTACTAAATGAATAAAGTGACCTATTTATATGTAATTCATTTGACACATGACTACATTAGCCATTAATCACCATGATGATGGTCATGTGTAACACATGACAAACTAAATGTCTAACATCCTTAATCACTGAGCCTATTATTAGCCACATGACTATCTCTACAACATTCTACAATAATTGGAATAGTTAATCATTAGTCTTTTCAAGTTAGATTACGAAAATGCTCCTATAAACTCATAATATCATGGACAAAAATGTAACTACTAATTAATAATAATTAAATACTATTATATTTTATTAAAAAATTTGATAAGTATTTATAGACCAACGGAGTTGTGAAACTTAAGAATTCTAGATATGCATTAACGAGATTCTGAACTTCACGTTTCTAGAGTAAAAAATGCAATGTTTTAACAAGAATTGACTTAAAAAATAAAATCACATTGTTTTACTCTTATTTTATGTTATTTGATAATTTATGTGTAATAAATAAAAGAAGATGAAATAGATAAAGAAAAGGTACACAGGAATTCTAAAATTCTAAAAAACATGAAGGGCGGTAGTCTGATAAAAAATAAAAAGTCATTGGAACGGTTATTCATCAGTCTTTCCAAAGTTAATGTATGTATGTTCATTTGATTTCATGTGCATTAAAGTTCATTTACTTACTACTAATAAATCATGTAACCTTCAATTCGTTTAATATTGAAATCAAATTGTACCAACGATTTAATTCATTATAAGATTACAGAAAAATGATGCAACTATGACAACTCAAAGAAGGTGGTATCGATTATATTATTCATATTGTAGCAACGATCAATAATATTAAGTTAATATGCAGGTATTTGTTTTAGCAACATTTAAACAGTGTTAGATTAATTTTTTTTTTTTACATGTTTCTGCAAATAAATTAGGAACTCCTTTTCTATGGATTAAGATTAATTATATTTTATGAATTTCCTCTTGTATTTTATGAATCATTACTTTTGATTATTTGTTGTCTATCTAGCTTTAATAGTGGTAATATTTTTACAGACCCTTTTACATTTTTATTACACCATATACAAGTGAACAATTTACTATCTAATCACTTTTATTATTTTTTAATTTTTTTATTATCTTATTATTTAGTGATCAATAATTAATTCATTCAAATAGGTAGATTGATCATCAATTTGAACCTGTAAATTTTACCTTTTAATTTTATATTACTCATTATATACATATATTAATATTACATAATACTCTTATTTTGAAAAAGACAATGACAGTGAACGCACATGTCGAAGGACTACTTTAGTACGTACATATCGATAAACTAGTAAATATGAATTATTTTAAAAAAGAATAAGTGATACAAGTGTCAACTGCCTGCTAACGTGCTGTGCTAAAATTAGCACCCCAATACTCTAGTTGACAATGGATAATTTTAGGGCTCAGATACAGATCCAAATTCCCTAGTCCGACTTGAACTCCCGCAAACTCACTGTACAGGTCGCTGGACCACTCCAGTGTATCCAACTTCACACCCAAAACTCGATCCAACACTTGCCACTCCTCACAAAAAATCAGCGGAACTTTGAAACCGTAGCCTCGTGTAAACTGTTTACTGCATAGTATTAGTGTACAATCGCCTTTGATTATACACCCCGGCAGCAGTGGCTTCACATGGAAGATGCGTTCAATTTCTCCTAGTGTGCGCTGTCCTTGTTGCTTATCCTGCTCCACTTGCATCACCTCCTGAGAATCCTGTGGCCGGAAATTTGATCAGCTCTAATAATAAGATCAACAGCACCAAATTGGAGATTGACGGTAAAATTATGTCGAAAGCTCGTGTTTACACTGATGTCAATGTGCTTCGCCCTAGGGAATATTGGGATTATGAAACCCTTACTGTACAATGGGGGTAAATGATTTCTCCTCCTTTTTTTAGTAATTAGTGATTGAAATCATGTAATTTGTACTTTTGTATATTGTGATATTTCGGTTAATCCTTCTATTAGTGAATGTGGTTTTGTCGTAAGCCGAGGGAAAATGGCCTCTCTACCTCGCCCTAAGTGGTAGTGGTATGGACTGCATGCATTTTACCCCTCTAAGACCCCACACTTTGTGGGACTGGGTTTGTTCTTGTCGTCGTCGTCTTCTATTAGTATATTATTATTATTGGGAGAAACCCTAAGTGTTAGATTGAGAACCTTAAGGGGTCGGTTGATAGGATGTATCAGGGAATCTAATGTATTATTTTGTGATCTTTAATATTTTGTTTGGTAAATTTTTTAGCTTATGTATAATTAATATACTATGTATTAGTTATACAACCTATTCGGTATTATAGGGTGTACAGCTAATACATATCAAACTGTTGTATTAGCAATACATGAGCTATTAGTACATGGATAAGCATGGGTAAAGACAGAGCCACCCTTAGTACACCAAACCAAACACTGGATAGGTACTAATATACCTTATTTAGTATTGTCCTTATGTACTCTACCAGATGACCTCTAATTGTATTATACTTTTTCTTGAAAGGTATTATAATACTTATCAGGAACCAAATTCATATACCAACCTGACTAATATGTATTAATGCATAGTTGACTGATTGGTTGGTAATTACTCAAGGGATTATGAAGTCCTTAGGGGTCGTTAGGTAGTTGGTTAGCGTTATATATTAGTAATGCAGCAGTTACAAAGGAATTTGTGTATTATTTTATGCAAGTATTAGTTTATTAGTTATGAAAGTTTTACGTATACATGTATTAGTTATTCCATCTTTTGACCGCATAAAATAATACATAGATTCTCTCATAACTTATATGTGTATTAGTTATACATGTATTCGTTATGTAGGTTTCTAAATTGCCAACTAAATACCGTATTAATTTTATACATGAATAACTTGCCTCCTAACCCAACTACCAAACACGGTATTAGTTATGCACCCTTAATACATGAATTACCTGCTTCATTACTAGCCACCAAACGATCCCTTACTATACAATTTGGGTAACTTTTTATGCTTCTTTTTAATCTGTACTCACCTAGCAATTGAGGATTGAATTATGTAATTATATTTTTGTACATTATGATGTGACATATTGCCATCTCCGCTCCCCTGACCCTACAAGTAATCCTTGGTATTATTGGAATAATCCCTTTTAGTGTTAGACTGAGAACATGAATTTCATAGAACTTTAAGGGTCAATTATTAAGTATTGGGAACTGATCGAGTTAGAATATGGCATAATGTATATTAAGGATTCATATAGTTAATTGACTAGTGTGGGTTAAGGCATAGTTGATTGAATGGTAGTTAGTTGCTAGATATTTTCATTTGATTTTGGTATGGGTGTTGATTTTGCTGGTAAACTCCTAATCTTAATTGACATAACCAAAAGAAAGCCTTTTTTTTGCTTAATCAAAAAAAAAAAAAAAGGAAAGAAAAAAAAGGAAGCCTTTTATTTCACAATTGGGGAACTCGTCTCTGATGTTAAATGCATGCAAGGAGGGAAGTCTCCGCTTGTCCACTTACACTAGCTTTTATGATTATTTCTTAGCTTGATGGAAACCCATGGGCTAAGATGCATATATTCTGTCCATTCTTTCTTGTTCCCAATGGAAGGCAAGTGTGGGAGCTCTTTACTTTGCCTCCCAAATGGTCAACCAATTCTCGAACACAGTTGCCTTCATTAATTCTGAATACACTGCTTTTGGACAGGTTTACCTCAAGGCACGTAACAGCTTGAAACACAATAAAATCCCTCTAATGTGCAGGAATTTCTCTTCGTTGGCTTCACACATAAGAAGAGTGTCATCAGCATAAAGTATGTGTGTAGCCAAACTTGTCCCTCCCTCCAATTCTCTAAGCCACTCTGAACTCTCTGCATTTCTTAGCATTCTGCTTAAGACCTCCATCATCAACACAAAAAGGTATAGGTATGGGGACGATGAATCACTGTGCCTTAACCCTTTCAAGGATTTGAAGGGTCCTTGGTGATTCCCGTTTAAATATTGATTTGTTCCATAAGATTTGATAAACATGACCAGTTCACAAAATTGTAGGGTTTTTCTGAATCAACTTTGATGACTCTTAAAAAGGTATTCAACACTTTCGTTCGCCAATTTATCCATCATCATTTTGAGTCTTTCTTCTAGTAGTTTTTCCACAATCTTATAAGCACTGCCCAGCAGACTAATTGGTTTGAAATCTTTGACTTCTACCGTTCCCTTCTTTCAGGGTATCAAGGCAATAGAAATAGAGTTGAAACTCTTTACAAGTGTGGCTTCTTGAAAAATTGTACTATATTCCACATATCCTCTTTATCAGTATTCCAGCACTTCTGAATTTTTTTTCAATTGAAGCCATCTGGGTTTGGTGCCTTTTGTCCTTAAAAATAACTTAATTACCCCTTCCACTTTCTCCATTGTGAATGTTTTCTGCAGCCACTTTTCTTTCTTAGAACTTCTCTTCAAGTTACTTTCTATACATGCTGGTCTCCATAGCTCAGGCTTAGAAAAGAGATATCCATAGAACTCCAAAATATGATCTTTGATTCTCTTCTCATTATCCACCAACTCTCTTCAGTAATTAGTTTATTAGTACAGTTGTAGCTCCGAATACCTCCTTATTCCAATTTGTAATGTCATTTTCAGCAATATTAGCTTCTTAGCTGGCATAGTGATGCAAACTTACCAATTCTTAAAAAGTGATGCAAACCAAGTTGCATCAAGACCATTCACACGGGATCCAAGCTCGGGACCTTCAAGCCTTTCAAAGCCTATTTATGAAGATGGATGTGCTTGAACCCACTTTGATGCCATCCCAAGGGTCCGTCATGATAATTGTTATATGGGATCATCAAGTGGAGGGAGAGAAGAATCAACCTATGTCAGAGAAAGAGACAAGTATCAACTGTGAAGTCCACACACGGGTACATAAAGTATATTTGATCGTAAGCCAATCCATGGACAGAAGGGAGCCAAGTATCGACCATGAAAGTCACATATGACCCTCATCTGGAAACCATACTTGGGACAAAGGAGCAGCCAAACCCTGCCAGGCCCGGACTCGCATTCGCGCCACATATGGTTTGTATGTCATTACAGACAGCCTAGCCGAATCCGGACTCTCATCGACGGTGTCACATATGGACCGTGGCATCCACATACGGTCCATATGTCCATCACAGACAGTATATTTGCTCATTTAGCATTATTTTCGGATGCCACTTTGGGGCATTTTTCTAATAGGTTTTCGAAACTATAACAGCAAGGAGTAGCCCAGTTGGACCTAATTTTTGATGAATATTGATTTGTCTCTTTGTGAGCATTTGAGAGATTGGTTAAGCTTTTGTTGACACTTTGTTTGAGAGGTGGATTTCAAGGTGAATGTCAATTCCCTTTGAGGTTCATTTTATAACTTAGGTGCTTGTTCTTGATTCCAATTAATTGAAGGTTTTGGTTATCCTAGAACCATTATTGTCGACTAGTTCAATGCTTGTGTTTGTCTTTTATGTTTATTTCTTATTCTTAGTTTTGGGGTTTCGGTTCCTACTTTGAATGACATCACAAATTATCACGTTTTCCTTCTACACTATAAGAGTTCCACCATTTATCTATTGAACTTGATTATCCTTTTCCCTTTTCCTTTTTCCCATTCTCCACATTCAAGAATAGTAGGATGGTGATTTGACGTCGTTCTGGACAACATTCTTTGCTTTAAGAATTTGATTACTCATCCCATGTCTCTGAGACAAGAAACCTATCCAGCCTCAAAACTCTCTGATAATAAATGCCTTTGAAACATGTAAATTGTGCCTCCATGAAGTGGAAGATCAATCAAAAGGTCATTTATAATTCTGGAGAGCTTCCTCATTGATCTTGTATTTCTTGCCCTCCCCAGCTTCTCGTCTTTGAATCCGTTTGTATTGAAATCTCCCCTTACTGTGCATGGAGTAATAATTAGCCCATTAATAACAGCTAGTTCTTCCACATCTTCTTGCTCAATTTCCTGTTGCAAGGCCCATGAACTCCAGTAAATGCAAATTGGAGCAAGTGTTAGTTTCTTCCTTGTAACAGTGGCAGAACATTGTCAATAAGCTCACTATTGCACTTCCATCTCCTTTTGTCCCAAAAAATAATGATACCTTCAGATCCTTACTGAGTTACTTGCCATATGAACAAATTTTTATAACTATTTCATTTGGCCTTT
Organism: Withania somnifera; assembly: GCA_039654485.1. Classification (NCBI taxonomy): domain Eukaryota; kingdom Viridiplantae; phylum Streptophyta; class Magnoliopsida; order Solanales; family Solanaceae; genus Withania; species Withania somnifera. The sequence goes on from JBDJHY010000078.1 coordinate 6,249,224, forward strand.
AGTCATTGGTGATATATTTACTAGAAGTAAAAAAGCAATTCAAAAGAAATTATGTGGGTAATTTGGAAAGAGAGAAATGTGAGAGCTTTTGAAGTGGTGGATCCAACATTTAAATTGCAAAGTTGTCTATTTTCTCTAGTTTCCTTTTGGTGCACTTATGAGGTCCCTATTTGTATAGAAGATCAGATCTCTTCTGTTGAGAATCATATTTTGATGTAGGTTCTCTACTTTTGTGGTTGTATACGGGGATTCCTCATTGTTGATGAAAATATTACCTTTAGAAAAAAGGGAAACTATGACACCCTTTTCATGCAAAATAAAAGTATGTAGGTTGTTAATCCAAGTCTAGAAATGTTTTGCTTTTCAAGTTCCATGTCCTGTGATGCTTTTCTTTTCAAGTTCCAAGTACTCTCATGTTTTGGGATCACATCATTGGGTCTGTCTTGACAATTTAATCTTGCTTCGGAAAATGCTGATTGGATGATGTTACCAGTAATTCCATTAGATTTTCTTTCATTCACAATCCTCTCTTTGACTAGTTCAACTTTAATAAACCAAAGATATTGTGTTATTCTCGTTAAACCTTCCTCGTTTTCTGTTATTCCAGTGATCAGGATGACTATGAGGTTGTTCGGAAAGTTGGAAGAGGAAAATATAGTGAAGTTTTTGAAGGTATAAATGTTAACAGCAATGAGAAGTGCATAATCAAGATCCTGAAACCTGTTAAGAAGAAAAAGGTATGAGTTCTGTATTCTCACTGTAGGTTAGTGATACTTTATGTAAAAGGTGGCTGCATTTTCTTTCTATTGAGCAACGTTGATTAGGCAAATGTCACGAGTTCAAACCCTGCGGACAACAGTCTAGTGTTAAGTGTAGAGGGTTTAAACAGTGGGTACATTATCCACCGAATTTTGAACCATGGACGATCTGGCATTCAAGGATTTGTCAGTTAGAAAAGATAAAAATAAAAAGATTCTGCTTCAAAAAGAAACTTAAGTGTATAATTGGTTATTTCCTGTCTTGTATAAAGTTGCTATCACCTTGTATACCGCATAATACTTCTGCTAGCCTAACATTTGACGAGAACGTTGACAGCCTTATAGAGAAAGTTGTATCTATTTTATGAAACTTGTTCATACTCAAATCAAATCTGTTTATATGTGTTGATTCACTGTCTAGGAATTATCTGGATAGTAGATAGCTTTTGCTCATTTGGAACTCTGTAAAAGTAGGATATCTGTAAAATTGGGTCGCCTCATGTTGAATATCTAAAGTATATAGGTATTCTTTCATTTAGCTTATTTTAGTCAGTTTGGTATCATTATGTATCGGCTGGTGCATCTTTTTTTCTATCTTCTCTCGTCTCTAATTTTGAACTACTTCAACCAAATGTTTTAATTACAATAGTTTATATATTTTTGAACTGTTATTGATGGTATTTATGTAGATCAAGAGAGAGATCAAAATCTTGCAGAACCTCTGTGGTGGACCAAATGTTGTCAAACTCCTTGATATTGTCAGAGACCAGCACTCAAAAACTCCAAGCTTAATTTTCGAGTATGTGAACAGTACAGATTTCAAAGTACTGTACCCAACATTAACGGATTATGACATACGCTACTACATATATGAGCTTCTCAAGGTAAAGAGATATCCATTTGATTGCAGCCACTATTTCTTCCCCCCTCATCATCTGCCTTGTTTCAGTTCCTTCTTTCTTTCATATGACTGAAGATATTAGTTTTATGCATGTCTTATTATTGTCTAGCCATAGGTCTACCCATCACCCTATCCCTCTGACTTTTTATGCTGGTTAGGATTTGGGAGTTCCCTCCATTTTTAATATTCTGAATCATCTGTTTGTTTAGAGATAAGGTTTTGGAAGCACTTGAATATTTTGTAGTTGTATTCTCATTTTCTTCTGATTGAATCTGCTTAGTAAATTCCCCTTAGCATTTGAAGGCAAACCTGTGATTTATAATTATGTCCTTGCTCCAAATTTAAGTAGTCCTTGCACCATATTAGAAGTGGATTCTTATAACAGGAGCTTTATGGATTGCAACAACATACCCCGTGTAATTCCACAAGTGGAGTTATGTTACCATTTCCCAAAAGAAAAAATCCACGGGGTTTGGGGGGTGGTGTGCACAATTCTTACCCCTACCTTGTGAAGTTAGTGAGACTGTTTTTGATTAACCCTCGGCTCAAGTAACACATTCCAAAACAACAAATACAATTATGAAAAAGACATGTCGAGAATAATGGAGAAAAGCAGCAACAAATAATATGCTAACCGAAGTAAATGAAACAACAACATACTTAGTGTAATCCCACAAGTGGGGTTTGCGGAGGGTGATGTGTAGGCAACCTTACCCCGACTTTGTGAAGGCGGAGAAGTTGTTTTTGATGGACCCTTGCCTTAAGTAAAGCATAACAAAATTAAGTGCAGAAAGGAAATACAATAGTGAAGAAGCCAAACTGAAATTAATGGAGAAGAGAATAATCACAACAACAAATTATACGATAATTGAAGCAAAGGAAACAACTGGTAATAATATAATCAAAGAGTAATATAGTAGGAGAATAACCTTCTACCTAATTCTCATCCATCACGTCCTCCAATTAAGGTCATGTTCTTGGTAAGCTGCAGGCATGTCATGTCATGTCATGTCCTGTGTAGTCACCCCTCCCCAATACTTCTCCACCTACCTCTACCCTTACCCGGTACAACCAACCTCTCACACCTCCTTCGTTGTGCCTTTTTACTTCTCCTCATCACATGCTCAAACCATCTCAACCTTGCCTTCATCGTCTTGTCCTCCACGGAGGTCACTCTCACTTTTTCCTGAATATATTTGTTCCTAACCTATCTCTCCTAGTATGTCCAAACATTTGTGTCAACATTCTCATAGGATGTTCGCTACTTTACATACGAGTTCTTGATCGACCAATACTCTGTCCCATAAAACATAACTAGTCTGACATCCATTTTAATGAAGCTATCTTGTAAGCTTTGGTGGAACATTCTTATCATACAAAGACAAGACACCGGATGTGGACCTCCATTTCATCCACCTCGCTCCAGTACGATGTGGAACATCATCGTATATCTCTGAATTTTCTTGGATTATTGACCCAAGTTACTTGAAACTTCCTTTCGAGATTACTTGTGTATTAATTCTCGCTTCCAAGAAAATTTTTAATGTAACTAATTAAAAAACATCTTTTGGGTGGAGGTTGGTTGAAGATGATGCGATAAAAGTGAACGCTCATGTAGGTGAAAGTTGTTGAAAAGTTCTCTCAGGCACTTTTCACGAGGCAACTCCTGAAGTCCCTTCTAGGCTTAGGGAATCCTGCTCTATTGGAATTTCTCCACCGGAAAACTCCATCTTTTTCCTTTCACTTCTCTAAACAAATTTTCTCTCGTCATTACGATCCTCACGAACAGGATGGGCAATAGAATCTACTTTCATTTAGGGGGAAAGTCATACGACATCACTGAGGCGAGATAAAAAGCGGAAACATGGTATGACTGGGTAGAAAGTGATAGGTACCATATGAGAAGAATGATTTTGAGCAAGGGGGCCCTCATATGGATCTGCAAAAGACTCGATGAAGCATCCAAAATCAGAGGAAGTGCGTTCAAAACATGGAGGTGCAAGGACTATTTCACCAACATTTCCTGTCTCTGAAGTCTAGCAAGTATGGAAGATACCTATCCTTAATAACAGTCAAGGGTCCGGACAGGACAATTACTATATTGCCAGAAAATGCATTTAATGAGGGCTGGGAGGTGCTAATAGTTAAAATTAACTCCTTCATTAGTAGAGTTCGAACCAATTCAAGGGAGTTAAAAACACAGGGGAGGCAGCTCAGGCTACAAACAAAGGGAAAGGGAGTGAAAAAATTATGTTACGAAAAAATAGATGGACTAAAAAAGAATCAGAGATTGCTGCAGAGGTGGACAAAGCTGCTGGTGAGGAGATGATAAAGGCCTGAGCTATATTCGCTGATAAAGATCTTCTGGGTAGATGCTTAGTGGGGCATTTTTCCAGCAAGGGGGATGCTCCAATCAGGAATGATGTGAGAAGATCGGCGTACCAAACCTGTAAAGGAGCACAGGGTGTCCTTGTTCATGACATGAGCGAAGTAAGCTTCCTGTTTGAGTTCCAATCGAGGAAGGAAGCTGAGCATGTCCTGATGGGTGATTGGGTCAGACAGGGTGATCTCCTAAACTTGCAGTGGTGGTCTCCAACAGTTGGGTCTTTCCTGCAGGAGTATGAATTTGATCGGTGTTGGATTAAAGCTCTAGGCCTTCCTCTTCACCTCTGGTCTAGTGCGATAATGAAGAAAATAGGAGAGAGATGTGGTGGGTGGATCGAAACAGAAGAGGAGACTGAATTGAAAAACCATCTACAGTGGGCAGGAATACGAGTTATAGGACTGACGACTAAGATTCCGACATGTGTGGACATTGCTGACTGGAACTTGATTTTCTCTCTTCCAATATGGGTTGAGGTTCCGGCTACCTACCGGAGAAAGAAAGAGAGAGAAAGGGGAGCTAAAGGACAGATAAATGGGGTCTTTTCAAGGAAAAGGACCGGCAGAAAGCCCTAAGCACCGATAT
>JBDJHY010000078.1:6273508-6284576 GCA_039654485.1 Withania somnifera
GATCGTAAGTTGATATTTGAGTCTAAAATTTGTGAAAAAGTGCATATAAGTTTAAAAAAATTAAAAGGATTATGACCAAAAATAGAATAAAATATTAAGATGCTTACTTGACTTAATTAAGATAGTAGGTGAGTCACCTACTTAAGCTAATGGACCAAGTTAAAGGAGTCAAGTCCAATGGACCATATCAAGGCCTATATTGATGGACTCACTTGAGGTCCAAACTAAGTAAAAAAAAAGGAAGATGAATAAGGAGCCTACATCAAAATTTATCCAAGGCCAAGTATGATGTAATCCAAACAAGAACGAACCAAGTAGGTGCATAAGCTACTTAGGCTCTTCAACCAGCTTAAAAAGCCAAGTAGGTGCATCACATACTTGGACTATTTTGACAAAATGGTGGCCCAAATTTATTTAAAGATAACAAAGGAGAGAATAATGGATAGCCAAGCCCAAAAGTTAAAGGCCCATTTTATACATGAATAAAGGTCAAGTAGCATTACCTACTAGGAAGAAATTGACTATTTTGTGGCTGATAATAGCCTAAAACAGGCAGCCTGAAAGGGGGAGTGTAAGGTCAAGATTAGCTAATATTTTGCTCATTTTTTACTTAGAAAATCAGGTTTTCTCTCAAACTCTCTCTTTTTTTCTCAAGGCTTAGAACACCAACCTTAAAATTCTCTAAAAGGTTCTTGAAGAAACTGTCACTATTCAAGCAAAGGTAAGTGAGAATATTTATGGGTTTAGCTTGATTCTTTTGTGGGATGCTTGGATATCAGGTTGGGTTAACCTAAAGGGTATATAATACCTTCCTTTCAGTTGGTTGCCTCATATCTCTTAGTTATTAAGAGGTTTTATTCTTCCTTTTGGTTAACTTTGAAAGACAATTCAAGCTCTTAATAGGAGTGCAAGTTATAAGGATAATTTTTTAGAAATTGAGGTAAGATAACTGCTCCATCTTTGTTCTCTTTATGTACGAGTTTGAGTATGGTATTTTAGATGTATTTTTTAATAAGAACTCGTGGAATTGATTGGAAGCCATGATTTCACATTCTCCTATTGAGTGATAGATATTTAGGACTGTTTAAGGGTAGTTTTATGTGCAACTATGTTGGGTATAGTTTGATTGATGTTGATAAATGGTGTAAATTATTGATATTGAAATATAGGAGGAGGGGTGGTAATACACCACCTAATTGAACATTGTATAGGCTTACTGCTCACCCCCACTTTGTGAACTAGTTTGTTCTCAATATGAAGCCAAAGAAATTTTGGAGGATCTTATATAAAGTCTTAGGTTCTACAGATGTAATTAGAGGAGGAGGGGTTGAGAGAACACCCTTAATTTGGTAAATTGTGGGATTATTGTCCAACTACTGTTTTGGTGTGGCTAAGTAGCCTAAATATATTGATTATCTACTAATACTAGTTTTACCACTTACCATATTGTAGTTAAGTAATCTGAAAGGTAGAAGATTAATTCGAGGTAAAATCAGAGTTGGACGGCGGCTATTCGATTTCCTATTTTTTGGCATTAAGTCTAGTACTTGTGATAAAAAATAAGATTCCTAAGTTATCTTCCTTGTAAAGGATATGTAATGGCAACCTTGTTTCCACTCCTTACTATATTAAAGCACTTCAAAATATATTAGTGACCAAATCTGCATGTTTACTCTTCTAACATCCATTTTGTTATCTAAGCTCCTAAGCGTCATATTGCTATTATCATTGCTTCATACTTCATTGTTAGCACAACAAGTATGTTTGTATGTCTTTTACTACTGGTCTAAAGTTCCAAACTCAAAATAATTTCATGACCACCAAAATAACCATCTTAAAATTAATGAAAAGATATAAAATGAATATGATTATTGATGAGTGGTATCCTAGGGGTGGAAGAAACACCTAGCATAGGTTAATCCTGATTTATATATTACGGGTGGTATCTTAGGAGTGAGGTTCAACATGGTGTCAATTTTGATTTGTATATCTATAAGAACTGTATCCTAGGGTTTAAAATGTCTAGCATGGGTCGTACTCTTTTACCACTGATTAGTTGGTCATTTATATCATATGGTGTACAAAGATTATAACCTAAAGGAATGTAAGGCACATGATCCCACAAGTATAAGTAGGGGTGGTCTTTTATCCTTATCAATATATTTGTACCTAATTTTATTTAAGATCTCATTTTACTTATGTTTACTCTATGCATTACATACTAGTAAATTCTTTCATTTTAACGTCCCTCTTGGGGGACCTACATTTCATGTGCAAGAACCGAAGCTAATAGATCTCCCTAGTAGAAGCACAGGATATCCAGTAGTTGTTGGTGAGCTCTAGGTTGATTTGGGGTTTTTCGAATTTATAATACTTATTTTGGTATTGTATATTAGTTAACTGTAAGGCGAGGGCATGTCCTGACCTTGACGGAGTATTGTTTATCATTTAGACGCTTTGTAGACTTATCTAAAGTATGGTGTGGTTTTGTCTGGTGGCCCCAACGACCAAGTCATGTATTTTTTGTTTTTGGCTTGTCTATGTTGCCTATTTTCATCAAATAAACATATACATACTTGGTAGAATCTTTAAATGTTAGTAGTTATATGCATAGTAGGTACAAGGTTATAGGTTGGTTCTCTGGGGCCTTCACGAACATGTGTCTATCCTTCTTAATGGGATTGAGGCGTTATGGGATTGAGGCATAACAAGATCAAAAAAATGCTATTAGAACTATATTGAGAATTTTACAAGAAAAAACACCCCTAAGATCATTTTTGTACATATTTTCAAGTAGCCAAATCACCCCTATAATAATGCATATGATCCTTATTTGTTTTATCAATTCGTCTCTCGCTCATGTGCTTTGACTCTTTTCAACAAACCTTATATCACCTTCTTAGCTTTAGCGAGCATTTCATATTCGTACCATCGAAAATAACTGTATTCAGATTCTTTACAAGATTGGACAACGACAAAGGATTACCTTTGAAATTTTACAACAGGGAACCTACCCCCAGTGTTGAATTGTGTCCATGAAGTCTTTATTTTGACATAAATAAGGAAGATAAGTTCAACATTGCTACTTGATGAGGAATAGAGAAATAATTTAAGCAGCTCCAACTCAGAAATGGCAGCAAAGAAGAGAGAGAAACAACTATAAGAAATAAGAAAAAGAGGGAAGAATTACGGTTAAATAGTTAAAAAGAGGCAAAAAGACTATTGGTAATCCCACATTAGCATTTTTTGAATGTTTTCACGTGCTCAAGCAATGTGAGAACACGATATATGTCAGGTCAAACAGGGTGTGCTTATCTTTAATATAAGTTTAGGAGTTCAATAGGAAAATTTTCCTAATTAAGGTTCCAATAATGAAAGGTGTACTATCTCTTGAGTAATAAACGTTTTCCTTTTTAATATCTTCCCTAATGGAACCCTCCTTCTTAGTTGTACCTCTCTCCTTGAGTTGTAAATTTGGTATCAGAGCCATGTTAGATTAAACATCTACCCGAATTCATCTGGATGAACCGATGGTGTTATAGTGGCTTATGTATGGTTTTCAGAAACAATGCTTTGTGGTTGCCCTATTAAGGGATCCTCAACATCAGAAATATGGTAACTGAAACCTTGCTATAAAATTATTGTTTTAATCATAAGTTGTGGCCCTGGAGGCTGCTATGGTGTTGTGGCGTTGGGTATATGCTCAGATTATCACAAAGATTTCATGTTAGTTTTAACACTCTGTGTGTTTGTAATACACCTTATCATCTAAGGACTAAACCTTTAATCCTCTGGTTAGTCCAAATTCTCTTACTCCTTCTACCTTTCTTTCTTCAGTTCGAAATTCCTTTAGTTCCTCTTCAAAAATAAAAAATTGTGTATCTTCTTTACTCTATTAATTATCATAGAGAAAATAGTAAAATTTCTATTATTGAACTTCCTTTACTAAATCCCTATAAAACCTTCATGAAGAAGCATAACCTGGTCTCACGGGTTGTCAAACAGATTTTCTTTCCCAACAAGACTATAGAGGGTACAGAACTTGTCTTAACATCTCGGCTAGAGCAAGTTTCTATCCCTTCTACTGAGGCAGAACAAGTCGTTCCTATAAAACTAAGTGACTTATTGCCAGAACAGTGGAGATTTAATGGATATACTCATCTCTACTTTGGAGCAGTGGGGATGGCTTTAACTCTACATGGCAGAAAAGGTCTACTTGTGGTTGCAAGATTAGCACTCTAGACATAAGATTTCAACAATATGCTCATGTTTGCATTGCAAATATCCAGACAACAATTAATGTTGGTACAGTCTTTGTGACGCTCTTTCCAAATTTCAACATGAGTCTTGATGATCACCTCATCTACAAATATCTAAAAGTTCAACTTCAGATTATTGGAGCACCGCAGGTGGATGGAACATATATTGCTACCCTTCACTACCAGATGGCATATAGAGTTCAGAACCATTCATTTAATCTCAGTCTTCCACGAGATACAAATGAAACTCTATTCCTTGAGATAGATGCCCAGTCCAACTCATCCTACATCCATGTTCCAAAGCATATTTCAAAGGATGAACTCATCACACTCCTCCCAAAATCATAGGTGACTCACTATTAGAAAATACAAACGAATAATAAACCACTCTCAAAGGTCATTTTTTACAAAAAAAGAATGGTGTTTTCGAAATTGTGTTTAAAGGAGATGGCTCTTTATCATTATCCTCCAACACAACTTTTAGTTTTCCTCAGAGATAAACATGATTGAGGAATTTCTCCCAAATATTCCAATTCATTCATTCAATTATAAAGGTAAGCTTATATATGAATACAGTCATGATGGACACATCTTTTGGGATGTATATAACTGTAAAGCTTGTCTCACAAATAAATAGGATAACGAGTTTTCCACAAGAAAAATGGAGAGGAAAAAAATAAATCAATATAAAAAATTTTAAAGGAATGTTATGAACAAAGAGATCCGAAATTTGCATTACTCGGAGAACCATCAGGAAAGTATGACTATTACGTTCTTTACTCTAAAGGACCAGAGGAGTCTTAACATGCTGCAATAAATTGAAGACTTTCCTCCGCCTGAATTTGACCAAGAAAGAACTTCTTATGCGTGGAAAATCAAGAATCCAACAATGAAAAATCCAGACAGATCCAGTAAGCAGCAGAAGCCACTTTGAATTGGCAGTCAAAAAATGTCGTAGCACAGAACAGGGTCTTGAAGTAAATCATGACAGCACAACAAAATATGACAAAGAGGCTTGATCAAGGGTTTTCTTCTATTTCCAAGATAGTAAGGCAACTTTAAGGGAGAATTGATGCTCTACATCACGAACTGATGCAGATGGTTACTACTTGACCAGTTACCTTTAATTCTCCAATTTTAGCCCAAAAGGAAGCAGAACTAAAAAATCTAAAAACTCAGCTCCATTCCCTCCAGACCCAAAAACAATACTCTAGGTATTATGACACTCTTACATTCTCTTCATATTTACCACCTTTGCCAAACTACCCTCAGTCTTTATCCCCTTCTCACCATTTGATAACAACTCTTTCAATAGTATTGTATTTTTTCCAATGAAACCTTATAAAATCCCTCAGCCTTCAAAAAAAAGTTGGATGAGTCCCCAGTAAAAGATTCTGAGTTAAAAGACTAGAACCCCCAGCCAACTTCACAATTAATGGTTCAAAACCCTATATCAGCCATTTTAATCAACATGGCAAATCTACTTATGCCTTTTGAGAAGCCAGTAGAGACTGGACACCCAAAATCCTAAAAAAAGGTGGCATCCTTATGACAACTATGTGAAGATGATTCTGAAAATGAAAATATGTCCCTTGATGTTCTCATGGAAGATCCTCTTATGGATGAACCTACAACTGAAGATGAAGGACAATATACTCAAGGACATATTGAACTAGAACAATCCATCTCATTCCTTAATGATCGGGCAAAAGAATTCTCGTTTGATAATATCCCCCCCTTCCAACTGGATGGATAGAATCTATGAGATGCCTGCCTGGTGTACAACTGAGCTACTTCAGCCTAGTACAACAATGTCTTTTGTAGTAAATAAATTTGTGGCCAAATTTCATGGGAGACTACGCTAATAGTGGATTTCTCTTGGAAGATACAGACAAATAACGATCAAGTAAAGTCCAAATGTTGACACTCTCATCATGTATGTCCACAACGAATTTCTTGGTGTTTGGGATCACTACACGACTCAAGCTCATGAAAAATACCTGAGTATGAGGTGTTGCTCATATAAAAGAAAAGATAAGGAAACTCATTATGAAAGGATGATGCCCACAATGAATTCCTTGGTTCTTGGGATCATTACACAACTCAAGCTCATGAAGAATACCTGAGCATGAGCCTTGGTTCTTGGGATCATTACACAACACAAGCTCATAAAGAATACCTGAGCATGAGATGCTATTTGTATAAAAAAAAAGATCTAAAAACTCACTATGAAAGGATGTCTAAGATATTTTATACCATCAATAGTATTGATAATGTTAATCTCAAACAGACATTCCTAAACTCCCTTCCAGAACCTCTTCGGAAAGAACTATCCAGACTTCTATAGCTCAAGAATCTTCCAATCAATAACACTTTTCTGGGAGAAATATACCAGAACGTGTTAGTAGCCTTGGACAAGCTATGTAACTAGAAGAGGTTTCTCAAGCAAATCGAAAAACAAAGCAAAAATCTCAAATCGGCTTGTGATCGAAATGAACTACAAATCAAATGCGGAGAAATTAGTTTATGCATATGCCACAAGAAGAAGGACAGATTCACAAAGAAAGACAGATTCTCAAAGAAGGGGAGAAAGAACTATTTGTCCAAAAAGAAAAAATTGAAGTTCCTTCGGAAGAAGAAAAGAAGCACCAAATTCTCCAGGTGCTATGTGTGCAGAAAGAAGGGTCATTTTTCTAAAGAATGTCCAGTTAGATAAAAGAGTTCAAAGTTTATTAAGAAGATTGTTAAGATTGACGAAATGGAAGATGATGTACTCTTATTCGACGATGCATACACCTTCACTCCTGCGGAGAGCTTTCTATGTCAACCTTCCCCCTAAACAAAGATCCATATTTTCCTAGAAAAATGGGATAAGACAATCCCAGTCATTGTGTTTTTTGACACATGAGTTGCTTCACCTATTATGAAGCCTGATATCTTACCAAAAGAATACTGGAATTCTTGCTACAAGTCATTCTGAGCCGCAAATAGTGATATTTTTGTCATTTCTCTCATCAGAAAGCTCATAAATGTCCAACTCTAATACGGCCCACGATATGGTCCATGAAGACGGGAGAAGAAGAATAGAGGTAGAATGGAAATAGAAGGATATGTGGAATTCAAATGCGAAAACTTACTGTAGTTGAATTCCGAATCGATGCTAACGAAAACAAAATGATACACCCACAAATGGAAATTCGATATGATCGATTCAAGCTAAATGACTTTCCGAGCAATTAAGGATTCGCCCACCTTAACACTCAAATTTGAAAATGTGAACTCTCGTAATTTCTATTGAAAGATTGATAACTACAATCTAACTATTACATTCAACTAACGAACTAAATTCTAAACACTAAATATTTATCAAGCCAAAGCTTTATCATCCAAAAACTAAAAATGAATTCAAATGAGCCTCTATTTATAGAGGTGTAAGTTTGTGAATTTACACTTTGATCCCATAGGTTACCAAAAGTGGCACTTGAGTCCATATACTTTTGGGGCTAGCAAATTGAGTCCCCAAAGTCTTGTTCAATCTTCCACACATTATATATCAAGCCGTGTGGTTCTTCCATGGCCTCCAACACCTCCTTATGCTTGAATAATTATTGTCATTGTTGGAGGTCCTTAGCTTGACTCCCTTTGAATGGTCTTGATGGTGTGAGCATTCTCCGGGCGTTATCATCCTCCCCTTCTTGGAATGGATTCGTCCTCGAATCCAAAGCTTCCTCTCCTTCGGTATCACCTACAATACATGGAGACAAATCATCAATATTGAACACATTATGGGCATGGTACTCACCCGAAAGATCCACTTTGTAAGCTTTATCATTGACTCGTTCAAGAACCTGGAATGGACCGTCCCCTCTCGGACTTAGCTTTCCTTTTCGGATGTATAGAAATCTTGCCTTCCGAAAATGAACCTACACCCAATCTTCCGGTTCGAAGATCACCTTCTTCTTGCCTTGATTGTGTTTTTGAGCCACCTTGTGAACCTTTTTTTCCATGGTTTCCTTTTGCCTTGGCATGAATTCTAATCATTTCCTTGGCCCTTTTCTTGGCATCTAAATCAATCACATCAATGCTTGACAAAGGGGTTAGAGTAATAGAATCAAAGGATTAAAATCATAACACACCTCAAAGGGGGTCATGCCAATGGAAGTATGTAAGGAGCATTTATAAGCAAACTCCACTAAAGGTAATTTATCCTTCCAAGAAGTGGGAGTGCTTCTTACCATAAATCTAAGTATGCTTCCAAGGGTCCTATTCACAACTTCAGTTTGCCCATCCATTTGGGGATGACAAGAAGAAGAAAATAGGAGCTTGGTTCCAAGGAAAACCCATAAAGTCTTTCAAAAATGACTAATAAATTTGGAATCCCTATCACTAACAATAGTATGAGGAACTCCATGCAATCTAAGAACATTATGAAAGAACAATTGAGCCACATAAGATGCATCAATACTCTTATGGCAAGGAACGAAATGTGCCATTTTGGAAAATCTATCCACTACCACAAAAATACTATCATGTCCTCCTCTAGTCCTAGGGAGACCCAAAACAAAATCCATAGACAAATCCACCCACGGACAATTAGGAATAGGAAGAGGAGTATACATACCTTGAGGCCGCACCTTGGCCTTGGATTGCTTGCACACGAGGCATTGGTCACAAAGCCTCTCTACATCATGCTTCATCTTTGGCCAATAGAATTGCTCTTTGAGAAGAGCAAGAGTTTTGTCCCTCCCAAAGTGTGCCATCATACCACCGCAATGTGCTTCGGTGGTTAGTAACTCCCTCCATGAACTCATGGGAATACACACTCTTCCATCCTTGAATAGAAACCCATCCGCCAATTGAAAATTTTCAACTCGGCGACCTTTGTTAATCTCTTCAATAACATTTCTGAAATCCTGGTCCGTTGAATAGGACCTTTTCAAGCCATCAAATCCCCAAAATTTTGAAGTCATCACATGCACTATTAGAAATCTCCTTGATATAGGGAAAAGTCTCAATAAATTCCACCCACTTGGCATGTCTTTTGTTAAGCCGAGATTGCCTCTTCAAATGCTTTAAGGACTCATGATCCGTCCTTATGAAAAATTCTTTGTGACACAAATATTGTTGCCAATGTTCCAACACTCTCACTAGTGCATATAACTCCTAGTCATATGTGGAATAATTTAAGGAAGCACCTTTAAATTTTTCACTAAAGTAAGCCAAAGGCTTACCTTCTTGCATGAGTACTCCACCAATTCCCACTCCGGAAGCATCACATTCAACCTCAAATGCCTTTTCAAAATTTGGGAGTTTAAGTAGAGGAGATGAACTCAATTTATCCTGCAAAGTTTGGAAGGATTCTTCTGGTTCCTTTCCCTAAATAAAAGGGACATCCTTTTTGATAAGACCGGTCAAAGGTGAGGCAATGGAGATAAAATCTTTCACAATTATCCGGTAGAAGCTAGCCAACCCATGAAAACTCCGAACGTTGGAAGCATTAGTAGGGGTTGACCATGACTTGATGGCCTCCACCTTTTCTTCATCAACTTCATCTCCTTGCAAACTCACCATAAAACCAAGGAAGACAACTTTTTCAACCACAAATGAGCATTTCTTGATATTAGCATAGAGCTTTTCCTTCACCAAGATATCAAAAACTTGTTTCAAATGAGACACATGTTCCTCAATTGACTTGCTATGGATAAGTATGTCGTCGAAATAAATGACTACACACTTGTTGATCAATGGCTTCAAGATATGGTTCATGAGTCGTATCAATGTGCTTGGTGCATTGGTCAAGCCAATGGGCATGACCCTCCACTCATATAGACCAAACTTAGTCTTGAACGTTGTTTTCCACTTATCACCCGGCTTCATCCGGATTTGGTGATATCCACTCCTCAAGTCAATTTTTGAGAACATATGTGAGCCATGTAGCTCATCCAACATATCATCAAAGGTGTAATCATCATTATCATCCGAAGCTTCCTCTTCACCATCACTATTGTTCTCCTCATCTTCTTTATCATCATCAACTCATCTTCATCCTCCGTGTGATATCCCCATGAAATGCAACAATAGTCCTTTTGTTCGGACACTCACTAACAATGTGTCCCCTTCCTTCACACTGAAAGCATTGGACAGTAGAAGGTCTAGGAAAATTAGGCTTTGCAACATTACCTTCCTTTGGTCTTTCATAGAACTTTGCACGATAATCGGCCTTAGCGGGGTAGCTTGACCACTACCCTTGGATTCCTTCATGTATGGCCTCTTTGTCTTGTCGTTCTTCTCCCATGGCTTGGTAGAAGAGACCTTTGGCTTCAAATCCCTTACCTCTTTCAAATCTTCCTGCACTTTCAAAGCATCATGAAAAGCAAATTCCAAGGTATCATAGTGTTTGAGCTTCATGGGCCTTAACACCTCAAACATCAAATTTTCAATAAATCTCATCACCGTGCATTGGCTTTGCTCTTCAAGATTGGACTTCATTATCAAGATCTCAAACTCATCATAATATTCTTCCACGCTTTTAGAACCTTGTCGCAACATATATACCTTTTTGAGAAGCTCTTGATAATAGTTGGGCGGCAAATACCTTGATTTCACCATTGCAACCAACTCTTGCCAATTAAGAATCATGAAGATATGGTGTAGCTCTCTTTCTCTTTTCTTATATTCCCACCAAGTAGATGTGTATCCTTCAAATTGTGTGAGAGCATACTTCGCCTTCATAGCATCCGAGATGTTGTTAGTGAGAAAGATCCTCTCACTTTGTAGCTTCCAATCAATGAATTCTTCCGGATCACTAC
>JBDJHY010000078.1:6284676-6299480 GCA_039654485.1 Withania somnifera
CCACTTTAGGCCTTAAACTTAACTAGGATCCACAAATTAGCATAACTTTCTTAGAATTTTACAAACCATATACGTTTTTTGAATTTCCTAGTGAAATGAAGTCCAAATTTTACAAACCATATATGTTTTTTGAGTGAAAAACATATTTTAGACTCAAAAGAACTGATGAAAATGAAATAGGAGGCCGTTTGAGTGAAATAGACTCCCTACCAAGCCTTAACCAAAGCTAGAAAGGTTCTAACTTTCGACAAAATGACTCAAATCGAGTACGAACACCTTGGGAAGCATGTCAAGGTTCAACCTAGCCTATGTTCATTCTGGAGCTGATGGAAGAGTCAGAATTCTGATCCGAACACCAAAATACCACCCCAGCTCCACTTTAGGCCTTAAACTTAACTAGGATCCACAAATTAGCGTAACTTGCAAACGAAAATACCAAAATCCAAACTTGAGGTCAATCTTTACTTTGTTTGACATTCCAGAGCTAACAGAACTGTCGGAATTTAATTTCGAGCTTGTCTTGAAGGAAAGTTGACTTTGGTCAATGAGTACTTAGTTTTAGGCTCTAAAATAACGAATATGAGATATCTCTTAACTGAGTTGCCAGGGATTTGATCTATCTATCCCAGTAAGTCATAAATGACTTGGGGCAACTATCGAATTTCTCTAGAATGCAACGACGTGTATTTATCATAAACAACCATGAGGGTCATTACAGTTCCTCATAATATAACCTACAAATTAGACAAAACCAACCTAGAATATCTCATAATAAACAACTATATTACTCCATACATCAAACTTAAATGAAATATGCTAAAGCATGCCTAGATTAGTCAGTTTAAACTAGTGATTCTGTCTAAACTTTATTTCCTTGTTTTTGCATTTGTTTTAGACCAATTGCTCTATAAAAGTATAACCTTAGCACTTATCACATATTTAACCTATTATTTCCATTTAAACTCACAAACACACCAAGTTATCCTCAAAATAACACTAAAAGGTAGGTAAAATAAAGTGAACAAGTGTATACTTGTGCCTATAATAAAGACCACACTTAAACCTTTGTATATCCTTGAACAAATCATTACTCATATCTGCATCAAGAAAGAAACTAACATCACTAATTAAAACAAGACACTTAAGATAGAACTGCAGTAACTATTATAGGTGACAGGTATATAATAAGCATGATGTATAATCACTTCAAAAATATATGAATACTACTCTGAAACCTTATAGACTCAAGAATTGATTCTTCAATTTAGAAAAATTATGCATACTTACTCAATCAAGAAATCAAATAGATCATCTATATTTAATCAAACATGTTCGTTCACAACAAGAGAGTTACCGATATCACGCACAAGTATAAAAATAAAAACACAAGTGGGTATAAGAATCAAGTTTTGCTCACTATCCCAAAGAATTCACATGTGACATATGATGACCCATAGGCTTGCCCTTAGTGTAGTACTCCACTAATTTAAGAATGCACAAGTTCAAGATCAAATAGGTTTTTAAGGGTTGTAATGTAAGCTCAGGGATGGGCAGGAACAATTCTAGCCAGTAATAGTGACTACATTCCCAAGTGCTTTAATACATTACTTTTTCATTGAGAACTTTCTTCAAACACCCATCTTACAACACTTTTATCATCCTTAACTTACTTTGCTTTGCCCTCTATGTTTATGAAAGCCACATATAAACAGTAGGGACTGTTCTCATTTGAAACTTTCATTTTTCATGAATTTTATCTTTTTTTTACTCCCTACCCAATACATAGGTGTTTTACACCAATAGCTATACTTTGGGAGCTCTCAATTCGCTCATTATTTTCTTCCATTTCCCATTTCTTTTTCACCTTTATTTTTCAATTAAATCACATAGAATTTTTAGACCAAATTTAAGGTATATGAAATAAAAGGATAGGCTATCTATGAGGCTACCAAATAATAGGCTAGAGGCTCAACAAGGCTAACTCAGGTTAGACATCAAAGATTGGTAAAATGAGGAATAAATAAATCGGCTATTAAAGAATGTATGTATCATATCCTAAACTATAAGTTCTTTATTTATCTTTGTACACGCACCAGGAAATTTCTAGACATCAAAATATAATATTGATTACACAAAAACCTAATGCACACATGGCACATGCTCAAAATAAGAAATATCAAAGAATTCAAATTTAAGCTAAAATCATATAAGAGTCAAATAAATGAGCCTAGGTGTCTTTAAAAGAGTTATTCAAACCAAAACTTCAGCATGTTTTTCAATTTAAAACAAACTTGCACCAATCAATCAATCATAGTCTAACCAAAGCACTTAGTCATGAACTAGTGAAATGGTCCATCCTAATGACTAATTGTTTCTCAAGAAGGTCGTCATCCATCCATCTTCGGTAAAGTTCCTAACTATGACTAAAAGTTACTCCTAAAAAAGAAAAAATAAATATCTATTCAAAGGGAACCCCCTTGGAAAAGAACCAAAAAGAAAAACCAAGGGGTGGATGAAGTGTGTTCCTAAAAGGACTAAAAAACAAGATAAACTAAAATATTTAAAATTTAGACAAAATAACTAAAATAAGCAAAATAAACATATAACACACTTCACTGTAACCAAATAGGAAGGATTTCCCACCCACACTTAAAATCAAACTTTATTCCCAATGTAGAAATTAAGAATAAGATAGAAAACTCCCTAAGGCCTCTAGGCATAGGTAGCTGATCTTAGAAATATTTATATGCCTCAACGCCATTTAATTCTCATATTTTGACTTAGTTTAGAGAATAATTATGTGCTTTTTGAGTATCTTATTATCAAATACGTGTGTAGCATCACTAACTAATGTGATTAGTCTATTTCAGGTATATCTGAAGCTTTGAGGAATGGATTGAGCAGGGAAGAAATGTCAAAAAAATAAGCCCTATCACGATTGCGATCACGATGTGATGGCCTACCCATCACGATTGGGATCATGTCAGGATCCCCTATTCAGCAGGGCAGCAGTTTTTCTCAACTTGAAAGATTAGTGGGGGTAATTTAATCTTTTTGCTTGGGCATCTACATAAGCCTTAGGGTGACATTTATGGTGAGCGTGCAACACTTGGGGATTGAAAACATCAAGTAGAGGATATATTCAAGCAACCTGGGGTTACATCTAAAGTTCACTTTCTATATGTAAATGTTCTCAATGTTATTTTCGAAATTGAACATGAGTTTTCTTGGCTAATAACCCTTGTTCTTGGGTTATGGCTGGCACATGTTGTATTGTGTTGGTTTGATCTAAAATAGTAATTAGTTATCGTCATTGATTTTTGTTATGCTTCGTAATTAATGTGTTCTAATCGCTTGGACACCATTAGAATAATTACATAGCTCTATAGTGCACCTATCCGGTAATCTTATATGAGTGGAATGAAAGTCTAAGGAGTGAGATTGTGTTTGTTGAATCTAATATAAGAATAACGAACATAAATTGAAATTAAGACATGATCGTGTACTTAGTGCCTCACTTGGTTAAATCGGAAAGATAACAATAATGCGTTTATGTTAAGTCACCAAAACTAATGTCGATCGATGTAGTTGTGTGATTATATAAACAGTGAGTAGAGGACGATCAATCCCTAATCATAACTTCAACCCCAAAATCAACAATTAGAGAGATAATGATGTTTATGAAAAATCAAGATTATATACAAATATGTGCAATGCCATAGCCCTAGACCGGTTTCTTATATCAACAATACTTGACTGTTTCACCCCAAGTCTCCTTTACATATCATTAGTTACATTAGAATAATACAAAACTATCAATTTTCTTCTATTGTTACTTTCAATTTCATATATATTGAGTTCCTTATACAAATTATTTACGAAACTAATTCACAATTCCAAGTCCCTGTGGGTTCTATGTCAGGCTCGAAGAGCCACTATATTACTTATGAGACCATGTACACTTGTGTGTGTGCTGGAAGCCAATAATAAAGGTGCCACCTACTCCAGTTGCAGGTTTTGATAGCAAAATCAAAAGAAAGAAATGCTCCAAATCACCACTCAAAATGCATTCGGAGTCTAATTTATACAAAAAAAATCTATGCACGCGCAGTTGAAATCGGAACCTGAGGTTGTTTTGGGAAAATGTTAACCAAGTCAAGCCTTAGGCTTAAAATCATAAAATTTCCCACGAACACCTCAAAAATGCAAGGACAAGTCTGGAAAATGAACCAACACATCTACTAGAATAAAATCACCACTTTGAAATTGATAGAAGTGTCAGAATTCAATCCGACACTTCGAACACCAAAATACCACCCCAAGCTCCAAATTAGGCCTTAAAGTTAACTAAAATCCACAATGAGCATAAATTGCAAATGAAGACTCTAAAACACGAACTTAAGGTCAAACTTGACTTTGTTTGGCATTTTAGAGCTAACAAAACTGTCAAAATTTAATTATGAGCTCGTTTTGAAGGAAAGTTGACTTTGGTCAACGAGTACTTAGGCTTAGGCTCTAAGACAGGCAAGTTGAGATATTTCTCAATCGTGCCGGCAGGGAATGGCATTACTGGTCCCAGCAAGTCATAAATAAATTTGGGAAACTACTGAAACACTCTAAAATGCAAAACACATATTTTTCATTAATGACCATAAGGGGTCATTATAAAAACACATATATGATGGAATTTTTTGTTGGTCTTTGCATACCATAGTTGCATCCAATATCTTTCTTTTTTCTAGTTCCGGATCTGTACATATTGAAATATCTAAAATAAAGAAAAATTATCTTACTACATAATATGTAATGTTATAATTATATTATTAATTAAAATTTAAAAAAAATAAAACCAGTTGGTTGTCCATAAGAGAATTAAAGAGAAAAAAATAGTCATTAATTTAGTTCACTCAATCAGATCGAGAGGAAAAGAAGAAGAAAAACCAGAGAAGAAAGAAGAAAAAAAAAGAGGAATTAAATGTTTGAAACAAAGAAACGACTCTAGTCGCAGGTCGCCGGAAGAGAAAAAAAGAGGAACTGAACTGAACACTTACCGAAAATAAGGAGCTTGTTTACGTCGCTCTTCATGGAAACTGGTCGACGAAAAGGAACTAGTCGCTGCAATAGGTTCGCAGAGAGGTAGATTTGGTAGCTGTTATGTGTTTGAAATTTTCAAACTAATGGACCTAAAATTATTTTTTGGGGTTTTGAAACCCTAATTAGTGCCATTTTTTATTTAAAAAAATTAAAAGGAATCACGATTGGGTCTCCTCTTCACCTTTCTCGCCTCGCCATAAGCTTCAATGGCGACAGGCCATTGCTTCATCTCGCTGTGTCACCAAAGGCGAAAGGCAAACGCCTTTCACAACACTAAGTGAAAGCCTATTTGTTTGTGCATATATTTTGATAATTCAGTGGTATATTTTTTTAACTAAATCTAGTTTTTCTTCTTGACTAACTATAGGAACCCTAGAATAAAGAAATTTTCTATAAAACTGAAATAATAATAAATTCTCATACATAAGGTTGTGTATCGGACTAGTGAAAGTATCTAAAAAATTTTATGTTTAAATTGTTCATCAACATCTATTAATTGAAATGCGTAAAACCATTATAATAACATCATGCAAATCTATAGAAAGACTCGTATAAAAGACCTGCAAACCGTTATAATAATAATTATAATAACATCATGCAAATTTATAAAAAGACCTGCAAATCTATGGATGCAAATCATTAATCCGCTCAAGCACTTGGAATGGTCCATCCCCTCTCGGTCTTAGCCTCCCTTTTTGAATATATGGAAATCTTTCTTTTCAAAAATGAACCCAAACCCAATCCTCGGGTTGGAAGGTCACTTTCTTCTTACCTTGGTTGTGTCGTTGAGCCAACTTGTGAACTTTTTTTTCCAGGGTTTCCCTTTTTTTGGCATGATCCTCATTATTTCCTTGGCCCTTTTCTTGGATTAGAGTAAGAGGAATTAAAGGATTAAAACCATAACGCACCTCAAATGGAGTCATGCCAATGGAAGTATGTAAGGAGCGATTATAAGCAAATTCCACTAAGGGTAATCTATCCTCCAAAGAAGTGGGAGTGTTCCTTACCATACATCTAAGCATGCTTCCAAGGGTCTTATTCACAACTTCGGTTAGTCCATATATTTGGGGATGACAAGAAGTAGAAAATAGGAGCTTGGTTCAAAGTAAGCCCCATAAATTCTTCAAAAAATGAATAATTAATTTAGAATCCCTATCACTAACAATAGTATGAGGGACCCCATATAATCTAAGTACATTATGAAAGAACAATTTAGCAAAATGAGATGCATCAGCACTCTTATGACATTGTATGAAATGTACAATTTTGGAAAATCCATCCACTACCACAAATATACTATTATGTCCCCCTCTAGTCCAATGGAGACCCAACACAAAATCCATAGACAAGTCCACCCACAGACCATTATGAATGGGAAGAGGAATGTACATACCTTGAGGCCACACCATGGCCTTGTATTGCTTACACACGAGACATTGGTCACAAAGCTTCTCTACATCATGCTTCATCTTTGGATAAAAAAATTGCTCTTTGAGGAGAGCAAGAGTTTTGTTTCTCCCAAAATGTTCCATCATACCACCTCAATGTGCTTCGGTGGTTAGTAATCCCCCCCATGAACTCATGGCAATACACACTCTCCCATCCTTAAATAGAAACCCTCCACTAATTTGAATCTTTCCACTCGGCGACCCTTGTTAAGTTCTTCAACAACATCTTGGAAATTTGGTTCCATAGAATAGGACCCTTTCAAGCTATCCAATACCTACATACAAACACTCATTGCATAGAAAATTAAATACCTTATCTATACTTTAAGGACACATATAATATCATATAGGTATGACTAGTATATGCCAAATACAGGGTGTTACAATTCCACCCATTTGGCATGTCTTTTGTTGAGCTGAGATTTCCCTTTCAAATGTTTTAAGGACTCATGATCTGTCCTTACGATAAATTCTTTGTGCAACAAATAGTGTTGCCAATATTCCAACACCCTCACCGGTGCATATAACTCCTTGTCATATGTGGAGTAATTCAATGAAGCTCCTTTTAACTTTTCACTAAAGTAAGCCAATGGCTTACCTTCTTGCATGAGCACTCCACCAATACCCACTTCGGATGCATCACATTTAACATCAAATGCCTTTTCAAAATTTTGAAGTCAGAGTAAAGGAGATGAACTCAATTATCCTTCAAAGTTTGGAAGGATTCTTATTGTGCTTTTCCCCAAATAAAGGGGAAATCCTTATTGATAAGTAAGTCTGGTCAAAGGAGAGGCAATAGAGCTAAAGTCCTTCACAAATCGTCGGTAGAAGCTAGCCAACCCGTGAAAGATCTGTACGTCGGAAGCATTAGTGGGGGTTGTCCATGACTTGACGGCCTCCAACTTTTCTTCATCAACTTCAACCCCTCAAAACTCAGTAAAAAAACCAAGGAAGACAACTTTGTCTACCGCAAATGAGCATTTCCTGAGATTAGCTTAGAGTTTTTCCTTCACCAAGATGTCAAAAACTTATCTCAAATGAGACACATCTTCCTCAAGAGATTTTATATAGATGAGTATGTCATCAAAATAAATGACAGCACACTTGTTGATCAATGGCTTCAAGACATGATTCATGAGTAAGTGATTGGTGCATTGGTCAAGCCAAAAGGAATGACCATCCACTCATATAGACAAAATTTAGTCTTGAATGTCGTTTTCCACTCATCACCCGACTTCATCCAAATTTAGTGATAGCCAATTCTAAAGTCAATTTTTAGAAAACATATGAGCCATACAGCTCATCTAGCATATCATCAAGTCTTGGGATAGGATGTCAGTATTTTATCATAATTTTGTTTATGGCTCTACAATCAAAACACATCCTCCAAGTGCCATCTTTCTTTGGTACAAGAATTACTAGAATGGCACATGGACTCAAGCTCTCTTCTATAATTCCCTTCTCAAGAAGTTCTTCCACTTGCCTTTGCAACTTTTTTGTTTCTTCTGGATTGCTTCTATAGGCAGGTCGGTTTGGAATTTGAGAACCCGGTACAAAATTAATTTGATGTTTAATACCTCTCAAAGGTGGTATTCCTTTGGGCATTTCATCCGGAAGTAAATCCTTATAATCCTTCAAAAGAGAAGAAATGACACTAGGCAAAAATGCTAGTGTCTTGGTTAGTAGACAACAAATGGTTAGTGTTGATAAGATACACTAGATAGTGACCCTCATCAACTTCCTTGAGACAATTTTTGGGCGTGGCTATCATGCATTTCTTTTCTTTAACCTTAGCCACGTCAACTTCTTTCCTTTGCTTGCTAGTGGAACCCTTGGTACCACCCTCTTCTCCTTCAATCTTGCCACTCTCCCTAAGTTCCTTCATGATACGATAGTCTTCACTTACTTGATAGGGAGTCAAGGGCGCAAGAACATGTTTCTTTCCATTTATCACAAATGTGTACTTGTTGGTTCGGCCTTGATGAACAACATTTCTATCAAATTGCCAAGGTCTTCCCAAAAGTACATGACAAGCCAACATTGGCACCACATCACACAAAATCTCCTCATGGTATTTGCCAATACTAAATTTGATCATGGCTTGTTGAAGAACTTTCATCTCACCAATATCATTGAGCCATTGTAATTTTTATGGATTGGGGTGTTTAGTGGTGGGAAAATTCAACCTTTCCACCGTTGATTGGCTCACCACATTAGTACAACTTCCACTATTAATGATTAAAGAACATACCTTGTCCAAGATCTTACATCTTGCATGAGACAAATTCTCCCTTTGGTCAAGGTCCTCCTTAGTAAGAGCCCTCATAATTCGTCTCACCACACAAGAAAGGTTAATATTAACCTTTAGCTCATCTTCATTCAGTGTAGTGAAGGACATCTTCTTAGACAAGCAAAGTTAATCTTATCATCAAATGTGTCATCATTATCAACCGATGCTTCCCTTTCATCATCACTATTGTTCTCCTCATCATCATTATCATCATCACACTCATCTTTATCTTCCGTGTGATATCCTCCATAAAATGCAATAATACTCCTTTTTTTACACTTACTAGCAATGTGCCCTCTTCCTTGACACCAAAAGCATTGGATGGTAGAAGGTATAGGAAAATTAGGCTTGGCAACATTACCTTCCTTTGGTCTTTCATAGACCTTTGCACGATAATCTGCCTTAGCGGGTGTAGCTTGACCACTACCCTTGGACTCCTTCATGTATGGCTTCTTTGTCTTGTCGTTCTTCTCCCATGGCTTGGTTGAAGAAACCTTAGGCTTCAAAGCTCTTAATTCTTTCAAATCTTCCTCCACTTTCAAAGAATCATGAAAAGCTAATTCTACGGTATCATAGTGTTTGAGCTTTATGGGCCTTAACACCTCATACCTCAAACTTGCAATAAATCTCATCACCGTGCATTGGCTTTGCTCTTCAAGATTAGTCTTCATTCTCAAGTTGTGAAACTCATCATAATATTATTCCACACTTTTAGACCCTTGCCGCAACATATATACATTTTTGAGAAGCTCTTGATAATAGTTGGGTGGAAAATATCTTGATTCCATCATTGCAAGCAACTCTTGCCAATTAGGGATCATGTAGACATGTTGTAGCTCTCTTTCTCTTTTCTTATATTCCCACCAAGTAGATGCATATCCTTCAAATTATGTGAGAGCATACTTTGCCTTCAAAGCATCCGAAATGTTGTTAGTGAGAAAGATCCTCTCACTTTGTAGCTTCCAATCAATGAATTCTTCCGGATCACTACTCCCTTTGAACTTTGGGAGTGTCATCTTGATGGTACTCAAGCATCGATCAACATCATTTCGATGCCTTATCCTATCTCCTCTATCCTCCCAAATCCTATCGCCTCTATGTTCTCCTTTCTTATTCCCTATAGCTTCCCAATAAGGTGCACCTCTGGTCCTATATCCTTGGTAACCACCAAAGTCTTGTGTTCGCCTTCCATCCTTAGGCTTCCCATAGTCTTCTCTACCTTCGTCATTATCAATTCCATAGTTAACTTCTTCATATAAGGGGTTGTGATATTGGTAATCATCATACATGTTATGAGGGTGATTATAGTGAGGTGACATTATAAAATCATGTATGGGAACAACAACTACATTTCTTTGAAGAAATGGACTTGGATGACAATCATGTATGGTTGGTGTTGCTTGCGGAGGAATAAATGGTTGTGGATTTTGATGTGGAGTTCTGGTGCGGAGGTGTCTAGGAGTACCATGATTTAGAAATGTGGGTTGCTGATGGAAGCTTTGACTTCGATTTAAGGGTGGATGAGTCATTTGTTAAAAATGACCCAGAGATATGGTTGTAGATTTCTCCATACCCCCCTTTCCCTTCTCTAGACTCACCTCCCGGGGTGAATCCCCTTTGCGATGATCCTACACCCTACTTACCCGTTCCTCCAAACCTCCCATTTGTTTATTCATTTTGGTGAGTTGCTTCGCAATCTCCAACAAAGAGTTTGCAAGAGCATTAGATATTTCACTTTCAAGATTCATTGTACGTTAACTCAACAAACTTGTTAGAAATAAAAGGCTCGCCCACTCTTGTGTGTGTGCTCTTCCTTACCTCTAAGAGTTTATCGAAAATTGCTTGTCGAGCACTGTTTCTCTTATCTATCAAAGAACCTTTAACATTCGTGGTAGAATGGATTCTTATCGACAATCAAAGGACCTAAAGAAGACCGCACTTTAACCAAGAGTTAACAATGAAAATATAAAGCAATAAAAGCTCACAAGAATTGGTACGAATAAATTCGGACATAAGAACTAATTCAACACTTTGTAGAATAAATACTAAGTGTAGAATAATTGTACAAGAGAAATGATGTTTTAAATTTGAAACTAAGAATCAAGATTGAATTGAATTGAATTGAGATGTTATCGGGGTGTTGAAAACTCAATTAGGAGTTATTTTAATGCTTGATGACCGCCATGCAGGGTGGCGGACTGCCGTAGAAGGGCGGTGACCGTTGTTCTTGGTAGTAGCTATAAGCCTTAAAAGTTTTGACCGCTGTGTGGAGAGGGCGGACCGCCGTGTGAGATGGTGGTTCAAGATGGCGGTCAAATGTAGACCATCGTCTTTGGCAGTGTGTTCTTCTTGGAGCCAAGGGAAAATGACTTGACCACCATAAAAGGGTGGACCACTATGTTGAACCTCTATAAATAGAGAATTGTTGGCAGTAATTACACTTACGGCGTGTTTCTCTAATTACACTTAGGCCTACCGTGTTGGTAGTAGCTAAGTCCTTGGAATTATTAACCGCCGTCTAGAGATGCAGGACCACCATGTTGGATGGAGGTACAAGTTGGCGGTCAAATGTGGACTGCCGTCTTTGGTAGTAAGTTGAGCTTGGAATAAGGGAAAAAGGTCTTACCACCGTATCACGGAGGACCGCCGTCCAAGTTGGCGGTTGAAGAGGGCGGCTTCTTTGTGACTGTTGTCCTTGGCATAATGCCTGGGATGTGGGCAGGTCACTTGAAATCCATCAATTTCCTTTGATCCCTTGGTCCTTTGCTCAACTACGAAAATACCAAGTTCCAAAACACTTTTCTAAACCCAACCAACACCAAAAACGGATCAACACCTCCAAAATAAAGAACAACCAACAACAATCATTGAAGATCTTCATGAACACTTTGAACTTTGAAAAAATCAAGTCTTCCAAAACAACTCGGAATGAGATGAAACTTGAAATATAGGCTCCTAAGAACTTGTAGATCAAAATTACGAACTCTAAAACAACAAACTTCAAAGTTAAGGACTGAAATTTGGATCAAATGTACTTTCTCCTCATCTTCTTTATTTGAATTTTCATATGAACATGAAGAACATGATGAACACCAAATCTTCAACCTTACCAAATCAACTCAGGATTGCACCAAAAATAAACCACGAGTTCTTAACTTATGGTGAACGATTTCCACCACTTTCAACCACAAATTCAACTCGAAATTGCTCCAATCGATCCTACCTTGTTTCAAGCTTAATAACGCTTAGAAAAATGGTGTTCAAGCTTGAAACCTACACAAACCTCAACCAAATCCTTCCAAATTCGATTCCCACACTACTTTAGATGTAAGGAATAAAAATTTCCATTTCTTAATCAACAACAACTACCAAATATCTTCAGATATGAGTTCGAAATTCGGATCAAAAGTGACTTCAACCACAAAAACCCAATTTCAATTCTAACCTCAAATCTCCTTCGAATTTGATAAAAATTGAGGTAGACGATCCTTGGAACTCAATTTAATGATTGAACCACTTCATTTTTTCAAAATCAATCCGAAATTTTAATAAATTCAAAATTCCTTCAAACTCACACTTTGTAATAATGGTAGCACTCTCAAATCAATTCGAATTAGACTCAAACTTGATATACGTGACCTAAATTGGTAGGAGAACAATTTCTAGTATAAAAATCAACAAATAAAAACAATTGACTTGGATAGAATTTTTTCGAAAATTTTTGGAATTTTGAAAATTTTGATTTTTTTGTGATTTTTGAATTTTACAACCTAATATTGTAATTCGATAAAGCGAATTATGAGCCTAGGCTCTGATACTAAATGATATGATCCGTAAAATGGATCAAGACATGAAGATGAAGAAGGACGGAATTAAAAGACGAAAAGTAAAGATATGTAGAATTCAATTCGAAAACTTACCGGAGTTGAATTCCAACCCGACCAAATACAAACTCCAATTGATGCACCCACAAATAGAGGTTCGAATTGATCGATTCAAGGGAAAATGACTTTTGAGAAATTAAGGATTCACCCACCTTAACACACAAATTTATGGTTATGAACTATCATGATTTCTATTGATGAAATTGGAAGAGTTGTAAGCTAAACTATTACAATTTAACTAGAGAAGAAATCTGGAAATTATTACTTTCAATCAAAAGTGAACTAATGAGAATTTGAAAATAACCACTATTTATAGAGGTCAACTTTCTATAATTACACTTAGGCCCAAAAGTTACCTAAAGTACCACATAAGTCCTCAAACTTTTAGGGCTTCCAAATTAATTCCCCAAAGTCTTCCCATGCTCTTCCAAGTCTTCTTCAACCTTCCAAATGCTATAAATCAAGCCGTGTGGTTATTCAATGGCTTCCAAAGCTTTCTTGTACTTAAGTAACACTTGAAGTTGTTGAAGTTCTCTAGCTTGGCTCCTAGTGAATTGACACGGCCCGCGCTACGGTCCATAAATGCAGAAGTAGAAGGAGATGAAGGATGAAAAATAGAAATATATGTGGAATTCAATTCGAAAACTTACCGCAGTGAATTTCGAATTGATGATTACGAACTTCCAAATGATGCACCCACAAATAGAAGTTCTAAATGATCGATTTAAGCTAAATGAATTTAGAGCAATTAAGGATTCACCCACCTTAATACTCGAATTTGAAGAAGTGAACTATCATTATTTCTATTGATGAAATTGGAATATTGTAAGCTAACTATTACAATGAACTAGAAAGAAAAAAATCTGAAAATTAATATCTCAATCAAACATGAACTAAATAAAAATTTGAAATGAGCCTCTATTTATGGAGGTGCAAGTTCTACTTATTACACTTAGGCCCCAAAGTAGCCTAATGTGATAAATAAGTCCTCATACTTTTGGGGCTAGCAAATTAAGTCCCCAAAGTCTTCTCAACCCTCCACACACTATAGATCAAGACGTGTGGCTCTTCAATGGCCTCCAACACCTCTTTGTGCTTGAACAATACTTGGAATCATTGGAGGTCCCTAGCTTAGCTCCTTATGAATGGCCTTGATGGTGTGAACTTGTTTTGGGCGTTATCATCCTCCCCTTCTTGGAAAGGATTCATCCTCGAATACAAAGCCTTCTCATCTTCGGTATCACCTAAAACACATGGAGACAAATCATCAACATTGAACACATTATGGATGTTGTAATCAACCGGAAGTTCCACTTTGTAAGCATTATCATTGATTTGGTCAAGCACTTGGAATGGTCCATCGCCTCTCGGACTTAGCTTTCCTTTTTGAATATGTGGAAATCATGCTTTAACCCAAACCCAATCCTCGAGTTGGAAGGTCACTTTCTTCTTGCCTTGGTTGTCTCGTTGAGCCACCTTGTGAACTTTGTTTTCCATGGTTTCCCTTACTTTTGCATGAATCCTCATCATTTCCTTGGCCCTGTTCTTGGTATCTAAACCAATCACATCATAACACACCTCAAATGGAGTCATGCCAGTGGAAGTATATAAGGAGCGATTATAAGCAAATTCCACTAAGGGTAATCTATCCTCCCAAGAAGTTGGAGTATTCCTTACCATACATCTAAGCATGCTTCCAAGGGTCCTATTCACAACTTTGGTTTGGACATCTATTTGGGGATGAAAAAAAGTAGAAAAAAGGAGCTTAGTTCCAAGTAAGCCCCATAAAGTCTTTCAAAAATGACTGATAAAATTTTAATCCCTATCACTAATAATAGTATGAAGGACCCCATGCAATCTAACTTCATTATGAAACAATAATTTAGCCACTTGAGATGCATCAACACTCTTATGGTATGGGAATAAATGTGCCACTTTGGAAAATATATTCACTACCACAAAAATACTATCATGTCCCCCTCTAGTCCTAGGGTGCCCCAACACAAAATTCATAGACAAGTCCTGATACAAGCATGGAAGGCACACAAGCTTCGAGACCCTTTACAAGAACTCAAGCTAAGGAATTGA
>JBDJHY010000078.1:6299580-6313422 GCA_039654485.1 Withania somnifera
GGGTGTCTCTAGTAGTCTAGGACATAAAAGCGGGTGTTGAGTTTTTCCCTCAGGTTTGAGATAGTTTCTGTGTTCTGTTAATGTAGATTGAGCATGTGCAGAGCTGTAGGGTAGCTTACTGATTGTTATGGTTATGCATTTATGTAGTGCACAATACTAATGCAGATATCACGACTCAATTTCTTAGGTTGTTGTGTAACCTACAACCCTCCTCTAGGTAAGAGAATCCTTGTAGCATGAAACAACAAGTAACGGGCTACTACAGCAAATAACCCAGGCAATAGTAAAATAATGCAATATATAAATAACAGAAAATAGAATTAGACATGGTATAATGAACAACTAATAAAACCAACCCACAACCTAGTATCAATGTGTATAAAATAGCCATTAAAGTTATAGAATACAAAAATATACAAAAATAAATATATATAAGATGCCTCTAGAATACAAAGGAGACACAAATTTGACTGGGGAGAAGCAAGTAAATCTGGTCGCTAAGAGCTCACCTTAAATCTCCGTCCTTGAAAACTAGCATGGACAACGCCATCAATTATGATACTATCATTTCTTGATCTGTATCACAGAAGGTGCAAAAGTATAGTATGAGCTCTAATTGTTGAAGCAATGAGTATCCAGTAGGCCATAGCCTACTGGATTCATTAAAGGAATAACTACAGTAAATAGTAGAGAGGTAAGGAAGACAAGTCACATAAATAGGTAAAGAAACCTAGTGAAGCTATCCGCACAAATAGGAGCAAGAAGTATAGATTTCAAGTAAACTCAACTTATGTTAACAAAGCAAGAACTTAGGTACAAAAGAATACATATCGGGGGTCCACGTAGAGAAATGACCAAAATAACAATGAAACAGGTATTAAATGTCGCAAGAAAGACTACATGAAAAGGGGTGGTGTACAAGTAACCTCAATAATATAGAAGGGAAAGATACAACAAGATCACATAAGCACAGATCATCCCACTAGTTACAAACAATCAATAATACAACCACTCCTAACAACTACAACTAACTACTACATATATAGGTAATTGAAAATATGAGCTAAATAATTCATAAATCTTTATCTGCCAATGAAAAGTAGACACAAGGAACACTTACTTGTTGACGTCCCGTAAATCCAGAGCCATTATAAATCAAAACTAGTGTCGGAATGTAATAAACACATGATGCATAGGTAGGTCACGAGTGTAGGGGTATGCACCTCTCTCGGGCTAGGTATCAGAGGAAGGGCCTATGGGAGTCATCGACAGGAACCGCTATGTCAGATGAAGAATGCATCTGTAGGGCCAATAAGGGACTCAAATCACAGATCCTCAAATCAGAAGCTCAGTGTCAATAGTATCTTTGTATCAGAATGTCTTAGTATTAGTGTCTCAATGTCTCAGTATCACCATAACCCAAGGTTTATTCAAAAGACAACATTGTCATATTAATTGAAGAAATAAACTAGTCAACTTCTTTAAAAGAATCCGATAATACAAGATAATACATAGGTGATACATCCTCAAAAATCACTCAGCAATTTCGGCACCCTTCGTCTAGCCTCAATACTATCAAGCCATTTGGCAGAAGATCCACAACTCTTACTGTACCTTAGCACGGACGATGCACTCTGAATACCAATGAAATAATTGTTATTCTAGAAGAATCTTTCAATGCTCTATAACAACCACAACCCTTGGAGAACTCACCCTCAATCCATAACACAAACCTTAGCTACTGAGTGAACTGGTAGGGTATCCTAGGAGAAAAACAACAATCGATGAAACCACCTCTCAAAAATAAATATTATCACATACCGTGTGTAAAAAATGAGATTGAACTGATAGGAGTGAATAGACTTATTCAATCAATGTCATTCCTTAACAAGGTCTAAAACATAAAAAACAATGATAACCTCATTATATGGTCTGCAGTAACTTTTTTCCACTAGCAACTTCGTTGCATACCCTACTACACCTTAATCATTTTCACGCAAATGGAACATGTAGGAAGCGACCTTCATAATATCAACCATATAAGAACCCCACTATTCTAAAAATTCAAACATAGTCCTCGAATCCTTCAATCACATTTTGCATCTATAGTGGCCTCCCTAGTCTCAAACTCGACACCGAATCCTAAAGCTCGCACAAACACTCGTTCGCTATAGCTAATACTTCTAGCACTTCCATATAAAATTGAAAACTAGGTATATAGGGCCTCAATCTATATCAAAGCTCAATATTTCATAATTAGACTTCTAAATAAATGCAAGGTTAAAGAACACCATAGTAAGGAATAGCGGAAATCACCTTGATGAATAATAGAACTAGTATAGCTCCGACTATCTGTCTCATCTTGACACTCACTCACAAGGATCAAGGGGAACAATCACAATCGACTACTATGCAAAATCAATCTGAAAAAACCTTAGAATGCAACTGAACAAAAAACCTCAGCTTACCACTCCTGTCACTAGAGATGATTTGCCAACGCAGGAACCCCTAGAGTTTAACACTCCAAGCTAACAAACATATGAAATATAACCAAGAACCTCATGAAATGAATCAGTCTGAATTCAATGGACCTAAACCGAAATAGTAAATGTCCGGATTGGACTGGAGCCCAGTCAGTCCAAGGACCAAGTGGTTTGAACGGAACTGGACCGGCCCGGATGCCATGCTTACTTGGACCAGCCAATTGACAGGCCTAGATTAAGCAGGGGCAAATCTACGACAGTGGATGAGGCAAATTTTATAATTATATAAAAAAATATATTAATGTGATAAGAATATATTGATGAAAACCCATAAATGAAGGAGCAGTTGGTTCAATGAAAGAAGCGAACCTTAAAATCTCTTCCAGGAGCCCAGGATTCTAACTCTTGGATTAAAGTAGCTAGATGGAGTAACATATATGAAATGATAGAAGTTTACTCATTACATATAATCAGTAACCACTTATTTTAAGTTACTCCTTGTTACTATTAAATAGAATTACTTTTTAACTTAGTTGATTGTATAAAGATATACATATTTTATGCTTCGTGCAGATAACTTGAACTCAATAAGTAATTACCTTTGAGAGGAGTGTATCCTCTATGAACAAACTGATGATACTGCAAGTAACCCATGAAACCACAAGCACTTGCTGTCCAGAGCACCACATCCGGAACGCCAAACTCCTCAGCAACTTCCAACGTGAAACTTGTAAGTGCATCAGATAGGATACATGTTACCGGAGGAACACCCTCCATCGCGTTGATTTTGTTAATGAGGTTGCGAAATGGTAACAAACAATTCTTGGATGTGGACGCACAAAGAGAAGGAATGTGTTGTGTGGCATCATGGTCTGAAGGTGGGAGCCCATCCGGTATGGTCTCAAACCGGAAGTCGGGTAATCCATCGAGGAAGTGTGGACCATTGGACCGGATAAGACGTTTGTGATTGAATTCAGTGTTAACAAAAGTTACGTAAAAGCCTTTGTGGTGGACAAGTTTGGCTAGTTTGAGCATTGGACTGATGTGACCTTGTGCTGGAAAGGGTACGCATACCACATGAGCCCTTTTCGTATTTGGAAAACTGGCCATTTCTAATTTTTGCTTCTGTCAAGTTAAATGATGTTTCGAGAAACCCTCCAGCCACTTTTATAGCCACATTCACCCTCGAATAGGAATATTCTCCTTTTACGCTATTTACAGGGTTAAATTAAAAAAAATTATAACTTATATAATTTCTTTTATAACTTTTAAAAATCTTAATCGTAATTCTGAAAAATTACTGCAATTAAATTAATCTCAATAAAAGAAAAATGATATAAATTGAGCCGAAAAGATCGGTGACGAAAAATTATAGTACCGTCCTGCCTAGGCACCAGCTCCTCCCCCACCTTTCCTAACTTTAGGTTTGTTTCCCGTAACTTTTTAACTTCTCCATTGTAATGAGTGATTATTAGCTAGTAGTAATAGATAATACTGGTATAATAAATTCTTCTACGCTGCGAATTGTTTATTATTTTGTTTGTGTTTGGGAAATATTATAATATAATTAAAAAATAAAATAAAGAAAGTTAGTAAAATTATAATTAGTTTGAGATGCAAATATATAGCTTTCTCACAAATTATAACTCAGTAAATTCTGGGCAAGACTTGAGTACAAAGTTTTTTAAAAAAATATATATTCCTTCAATTAAATATATGATTTTTTTAATTAACTTTTTGTGGACTCAATATTTTCTTGTATGTTTAATATAATGCTGAAAAATCTTTTTTGAATTGAATAAAAAAATAATTAATAAA
The DNA here is from genome assembly GCA_039654485.1 of Withania somnifera. Taxonomy (NCBI): domain Eukaryota; kingdom Viridiplantae; phylum Streptophyta; class Magnoliopsida; order Solanales; family Solanaceae; genus Withania; species Withania somnifera. Next base: position 6,303,882 of record JBDJHY010000078.1, read on the forward strand.
TTACATGTATAATAAGGAAAATAAAGAAAAGACAATGATGAATTAAATGATACAATGACTGACATAACAGAAAATGGCCACGTACAACCAAATATTCAACGAGAAAACTGGTATATAATGCTGCCATCAATGATAACCAAGAAAGAGGAGCTGCACAATTATGCCTATCAAGCTGCGCGTTATGACTACAAAAAGATATTACGCTGACATTTATAAAGATGCACCTTAATTTAAAAATAATAATATTAAAATACACCTAAATCAACAATTGACTTTATACTTCTCTTAAAAGATATTGATTAGCAAGACATTTTTTGCTGCAACTTTATTTATAGCTAAGTTATTATATCTATTCATTAAATATTTAACTTGAAATGTATGTGTCATCTCTATGGATGAGAAAAAAAAAATCTAAAGAGACGTCTACAAATAAATTAAACTAATTAAAAAATTTATGAAATAATTATTAGCATATATTATTCACCATGCGGTTTTGATAAAGTATTATTTATTGACCAATTATTTATTTATTTATTCAAATCAATAAAGTATTACATTATATAGATTATTTTGTCGTATATATATCATCAACTTATATAGTAGATGATTTCTTATATAAAGTTTGAGTCTTATACACAGAAGATTAAATTATCGGTTCTTATAAGTTAAAAGTCATAGTTCACAATCGTAGATTAGATTTTAGATAAACCATCGGATTGATTGTAGGACGAGATTAAATGTAAATTATCTTGATTACGAGAATAGTATAATTTTAACTTCTCGTGCTAGTACATTTGTATGTATTGAACAGGACCGAGTAGAGATAGATGTCTTGAACTGACTGATAAAACATATTGTCTAAACTATTAAATGTATTTATATTCTTAATCTTGATATAACTTATATAAACTGTATATATTTGTTATCGTTTTGACTTATTGAAAGGAGAGATTCTGAGATGAATCGATATGCCTGGTAAGTTGAATGGTGATGAATATATATTGGTGAAATAATAAATTAGTTGATGAAATTCATATCTCGATATAGAGATTGGTGATACGCCTTTTGTAAGAAGCTTTTAAGTTTTCATATATAAACCCGGTCGGTGGATTTATGAATCAGACATGAGAAATAAGTTAAGCATAGCTCTAAAAGGAAATTAGTTATTAAATTAAATTCGTCAATAATAAATTTATTAATTAGTATCTGTAATCTTAACATGAGGAATTACGTAAGTGTTTAGTAGGAAATTATGAAATAAAATGGAGGAGGACAATTACGAATTTCTAGTAGAATAATTTATAACTTACTATGATATGACTAATTCAAATTAATTTATTTTAAATTATTTTCATAATGAGAAGCCTCTAAAAATGAATTCTATTGTCCCTACAATACCTAAATTAATTAGAACTCAAAAATCCTAAAATCTATTTGGATTGTGAAAGGTTTACTATTTGGATTGGGAAAGTTCTCCGTATAAATAGGGTGCTCCTAACATAGAATCTCATACAATATTTGCCCAAACAAATATTGAGAGAGTTCAAGAATGAATTTAGATCAGTAAAAGATCGTGGATTTGAATACGACTTCTCTTCAACAACTGCGTTCATGCTTCGAAAGATAAATTTTAATTTAATTTCGACACATTCTATATACAATAGATGTTGATTATAATATTCATTATTTATATAAAAAAATTATAAAAATACTTCTACCTCATAAAATATGTTTGAATGTATCTAAAATAGAGAAACTATGTTTTTATTAGTCACAAGTTCTACTCCAAGTCAACATGCAGTCAACTTCATCATCCTCCTTTTTCTACTACTTGTCTACATTATGCCGAAACTTTAATGTCCAACTGCATAATTGTCTTCTCACTACGCCGAACTCCTGCGTCATGGCAAATCTCCTATCGTTCTTCACCTTCTCCCTTCTCTTCCTTCCCTTTTCCATCTCCTCATCACCTAACTGCACCTTCCCTAAAGAATACTTCATCAATTGTGGTTCAGATTCGCCTCTCCTCGTCAGCGGCACCAAGTTTTCCAGTGATCTTATCTCCGATTCCCGCCACAGTCATTCTGTCAAAGACCCCACCTCTTCAATAGATTTAGCTGGAATCTATGGAACTGCCAGAAAGTTCACACAATCTTCCCAGTACAAACTTCAAATTGAAGAAAATATCTCTGTTTACATGGTACGGCTCCATTTCTTTGCTTTTTCTTCCCTTTTCGATGCGAAATTCGACGTTTTGGCTTCGGGTTATTTACTTTTGTCAAATTTCAGTATCCCAAGAAACGTAACTTCCCCTGTCATCAAAGAGTTTCTCCTCCCTGTAAACAATCCTACTTTCGAAATTACCTTCAGACCTTCTCAAGATTCTTCTTTCGCGTTTGTTAACGCGATAGAAGCGTTTGTTACTCCTCAAGATTTTATTCCTGAATCTGCTGCCTATGTCACTGCACGAGGAAAAAGCAATGCTAGTAAGAAGGGTTTGTCCTCCAGTTCTTTAACTTTAATTCATAGGATTAATGTCGGGGGTCCAAAAATTACTCCTGACAATGATACCATGAGGAGAAATTGGGTGCCTGATGACGATTACTTGTTTATTCCAAAATTAGCAAAGAACCATTCAATGAATAGTGCCAGGCCTAGTTATCATCCAGAAGAAGGAGGGGCTACTCCGTGTGATGCTCCTGATTTTGTTTATAAAACTGCTAAAGAAATGAATAAAGACGCTGAGACTCCAAGTAACAACTCGTTTAACATAACTTGGCTTTTTGGTGTAAATAGGAGTGCTACATTTTTTGTACGCCTACACTTCTGTGACATCGTTAGTGAACGTCGGAATGGTACAGTTTTCAATCTATATATATATGGTCTGTTTGGTCAGACAATTAGTCCATATGATATAATTTCACAACCGGCTGCTCCTTTTTATGTTGATTTTGTGGTGGATTCAGATGGTTCTGGTTTTATGAATATCTCAGTTGGCCCTCAGCATGATTCAGCTACTCAAAATGCATTTCTGAATGGGGTGGAAATCATGGAGCTAATTAACGAACGGGGAGAGGTGAATGGAAAAAACAAGAACCTTTTGTGGATAATCATTGGTTCTACTGTTGGTGGTGTGGTTCTCATAATTGTTTCATTAGTGTTTATCTTCTTTTGTTTGAAATCAAGAAAAGCAAAACCTGTTGAAAACTCCAATTGGCCGATGGTGAATGTTTATGCAGGAAGTACACAGAGTAGGACTACTGTAAGAACTCCAATTGGTAGCACTACTCCTGATATTAACCTTGGGTTAAAGATACCTTTTGCTGAGATTTTGCATGCTACCAATAAGTTTGATACCAAATTAATGATTGGTGAGGGTGGTTTCGGGAAAGTTTACAAAGGAACTTTACACAATGGTGTTAAAGTGGCTGTGAAAAGAAGCGAGGCTGGACATGGCCAGGGTGTTATGGAGTTCCAAACTGAGATAAAGGTCTTGTCCAAAATTCGCCATCAGCATCTTGTTTCATTGATTGGCTACTGTGATGAAGGATACGAGATGATACTTGTTTACGAGTTCATGGAGAAGGGAACTCTGAAAGAGCATTTGTACTGTTCAAACAAAGACCTTGGTAAATCATCTTCACAGTCAGAATTATCGTGGGATCAAAGGCTTCAAATTTGTATAGGTGCAGCTAATGGCCTACACTACCTTCACACTGGTTTAAGTGAGCCAATTATTCACAGGGATATTAAGTCAACAAACATCCTTCTTGATGAACATTATGTTGCCAAAGTTGCTGATTTTGGTCTCTCCAAATCAGGTCCCCCTGAAGAAACATATATTGTTACTGATGTTAAAGGTAGCTTCGGTTATCTTGATCCCGAGTACATGAAATCCATGCAACTGACACAAAAGTCTGATGTCTATTCTTTTGGGGTTGTACTTCTTGAAGTGCTTTGTGCTAGACCAGCTGTTGACGCTCTGCTTCCAAGAAATCAAATAAACTTGGCTGAATGGGGTCTTTCTTGGCTAAAAGAAAGCCAGCTAGAAAAGATAATTGACCCGTTTCTTGCAGGTAAAATTAACCCTAACTCTCTGAGGAAATTCGGGGAAACCACAAAGAAGTGCCTGCAAGAGAATGGCACTGATAGGCCTAATATGATGGATGTGTTGTGGGACTTGAAGTATGCTCTACAGCTTCAACATCCTGCAATGCCCCAAGAATCTCATGAAGATAGCACCACTGATGTTTCGTGGCAGATGGCATTGTCCGGCATTAATCGCTTACCTTCTTTAAATGTAAGCACAAGCCGTGTCAGTGTTAGTGAGAGTGAAGTTTTTTCGCAATTGAGGATGGATGAAGCCAGATGATTTTTGGCCTCACTGTTACTCCGTCTTCTTCTACTTCCTTATATCTGGTGCAATTGTGTATCAAAACAGTTCTGCAACTGTAATTCCTTGAGTAGTAGTCAGGGATCATTTTTAATATCTGTTATGGATAACAGGCAAATGCCTCTTAAGATGCATCTGTATTAATTGAATGTAATGTTGATCATAAACTTGGATGTCTATTCTCACATATTGTCTGGTTTTAGTTTGTGTTAATTGTTTGTTCATTTTTTTTATCAAATCACTGAAAGGTTTATGCAAAGTTGTAATACATGCCTATGAAAGTGATATTTTAAGAAATTTTTTAATCAATAACTAACTCCATGATCCTTGTAAAAAAGAAGTTAAAGTCGTTCAATACTTTTTGCGGCCTAACCAAATGTCAAAGGCTTTATTTGCTTGTGTGATTAAAGTGAAGTTCTTAATGAACTTCTATAAGAAAAGAAGAAAGAAAGAAGATTGAACTTCTATAAGAAAAGCAGAAAGAAAGAAGAAACATAAGCAGTAGATGAAGGAGAAGAAGCAGTAGCTTCACAGAAGCTTTAGGAGAGAAGATGATCCTATTTATAGACTAGGTGAGTAGTTAAGATGATCAAGATGTGAGCTATTAATCAAAGCTAAAGGTGGATACAACAAACTACTTGAAAGTCTATATGACCAACTTACCTAACTTTGTGATTTGGGGTTTATTAACATGTTTGAGCTAACTTAGCATATTTAAGCTTATGCTTACTTAGTCTATGTGATTTACTTAACATGCCCCTCAACTTAGGTGTCTTAAAAATATTGAAAACACCTAACTTGAAAGTAAGGTACATATGTTGAGCCTTAAATAACTCTTTAGTAAGCATATCTGCTGGTTGATCTGTAGTTGTTATGTACTACAGCTAACAACCCTTGTTAGATTTTTTATCTAATGAAATTACAGTCAACCTCAATGTGTTTAGTTCTTTCATGTAACACAAGGTTAGATGCTATTTGCATAGCTGATTTGCTATAAGTGTAAAGCTTGATAGGCATAGATATCCCCACATCTAGTTCTTCTAGTAGACCAACTAGCTATGCCATTTCTGATACAACAGTTCCCGTACTTCTATATTCTGATTCTGATGAGCTACTTGAGATGGTAGTTTGTTTCTTTGATTTCCAGGATACTACAGATTTACCTTATTTAAGAAAATAGCCTGAAACAGACCTTTTGGTATGAGTACATGTTGCCCAATCAACATCAAATAGGCCACCATTTCCTTGATTCGTTCATTTGACACATGAGTCCCTTGCCCTGTTGTTTCTTGACATATCTTGCTATCCTTAGAGCTGCTTTCATACATGACTTCTTTGGTTTTTGAAGAAACTGACTCAGAGACTGCCCCCCAAAGGCTATGTCAGGTCTAGTGATTGTTAGGTACAACAATTTACCTATAAGTTTCTAATGTGAACTGATATTAAACAATAGAGGATCTGAGAAGAGTTGCTATTTTTGAGATCATCATATTATTTGTTGGTTAATACACTATTAGGATTTAGAGGAGTTGTTGCAGGCTTAGCAACTGACAATCCAAGCTCTGAAATGAGCTTAAGAACATATTTCATTTGATGCATAATAATTCCTTTGTCTGATCTAGCAAATTCTATTCCAAGGAAATACTTTAAATCACCTAGGTCCTTCATTTTAAAGACTTGTTGTAATGTTGTCTTTGCCTTTGAATCAACTCTAAGCTACTTCCAGTAACCAACATATCATTTACATACACCAAGATTATGCCAATCTTCTTTGGTCTTTCTTGTGAAGAGAGTGACCATATTGGCTTTTCTTGAACTTCAGCATGAGTAGAGCTTCATTTAATTTTGCATTCCACTATTTAGGGACTTGCTTCAAACATATAGTGACTTTTTGAGCCTACAGATTGTTCTTGACACCCCGACTCATAAAATCTTAAGGAAGATCTATGTATATCTTATCAAATAGGTCACCTTGCAAGAATGCATTGTACATATCCATTTGATGGATGTGCCTGTGCTTTGAAGAAGCAATAACTAATATAGCTCTTACAGTGACTATTTTAACCACATGAGAGAAGGTCTTTTGATAATTAATTCCCTCCTGTTGGCTATATCCTTTGGCAACCAACCTTGCCGTAAATCTCTTAAATTCACCAGATGCTTGAAATTAAATTTTTGAAAATCCATCTGCACCCTATTGGTTTTTTTCCAAATGAAAGATCAACAATTTTCCATGTTTTATTATCTTGCTAAGCTTGAATTTTCTTTTTGATAGTAGCTATCCATCTAGGATCTTGTAAAGTTTCTGCATATTTCTTTGGTTCTGTAACAATAGAGAAAGCTATTAAGTAAGCTTGATATTTGGTAGAAATATTTCCATAACTTACATAGTTGGAAATACTATAAGGAAGATCCTGGTGAAATGAGTTAATGGATATGAAGTTTTTCATCCATATAGGAGGTTGTTTGTGCCTGGATGAGGTTCTCGATGGAACTGCACTTGTGTTATTTGATTCAGATTGCTCAACTGTGTAAGTTGGCATGCGCATTGGCTGATCAGTTTGTCCTTCTGATGGTAGTTAATTTTGAGGACACTGAGACCTTTGTTATGAAATATCTGTTTCACGAGGTACATCATCATACAAGTTAGTAGCATTCTGTAAAGTAGTATAGGATATATTAGCCTATCATTAGGTTCTTCATCAGGACAAAATTCACTAGTTTTAAACAAAAGAACATTAATTACTTTATTTTTGAAAGGAAAATCAGTTTCTTTGAAGATAACATCTTATGAACAGAAAAAGTTTGATTAGAAGAGATATACCATACATAACCTTTCTGAGTTTCTGAGTATTCCATAAGATAGTTTTTCTAGACCTTGATTGTAATTTATCAGTTAGAGGAATAATCTTTGCATAGCATAGACATCCAAAGACTCTAAATGAATTAAATAAGGTTTTATTTATTTAGCATTTCAAAGGGAGAACAACCAATAACAAAAGATATTAATCTGTTAATAATGTAGACTGCAGTGAGAACACATTGCCCCCAAAATTTAATATAAACACTTGCTTGAAGTTTGAGAGCTCTATTGACTTCTAGTATGTGTCTGTGCTCTCTCTCAGCAACGCCATTTTGTTGAGGTGAATATGCACAAGTTTTTTCATGTATTATACCTAGGCTCTTGAACATTTCACTACATTTATTGTTGACAAACTTTGTTCCATTATCAGTTCTATAAGTTTTACTATTTTATTGAATTTAGTTTGCACAAACACTACAAACTTTAATTTCAAAAGGATACACCTAGGTCATTCTTGAGAAATCATCTACTATTGCTAATAAGTACTTATATCCTATAATAGTGAGAGTTTTATAGGGCCCCCATATATCCATATGAACTAAATCAAACCAAGTACTAGTCATTATACTATTTAAAGGAAAAGGAATTCTGGTTTGTTTAGCACCAGTACATATAGCACACTCATCCATAACAGTAGTAATATCCTGCAGCTTGTTAAAAATCATTTTACTAAGCACAAAAGTTGAAACATGTCCAAATCTTCTATACTATAGACTAATATCTAACTGAATGTCTTCAGAGCTTAGCGTCTAGTACTACATTTGATTGAGAGAATGATTTTCATATTGATTAAGCAGGTAAATCCCTTCTTCAATTCTCCCTATCTCCTTCACCTTCCCACTTGAGACATTTTGAAATATAGAAGTCGGGATAAAATAGTACAACATAATTTAATTCTCTTGTAGCCTTAGATACTGACATGAGATTGAATCTAAATTGAGGTTAAACATATTTTTTAAGGTATTGTAAGTTGAAATAGAACTAGCACCAGTATGTGTAACTAGGGCCACATCTCCATTAGGCAGGTACACCTTCTTTGGACTTGTAACCTCAATTATAGTCTCTATTCTAGAATATTGATATTAGACACCATATTTTTTGTGGGTCCAGTGTTGATAATCCAATCACTTGAACCAGTAGACACCATTAAACCACAGTTAATATCTAACCTTCTACCTTCTGTTTCACTAGGCTTGTGGTCACTGAATATAGCTATGTTTGCATTTGTTGGAGCTTAAGTTCCATTGTTCAGCATCTTTAAAATTTGTTCATAATGGTTCTTAGTAAACACACAAACACCTGGTCGATTCGGACTTGCATCAACTGATTTTAAATCAATTGGTCTCCTATTATGCTCTATTTATTGGTACAATCCTGTGACATTGGCCCATACTTGACTCCCATCATTTCGAGTATAGTGATCTTGTGTATCCATTTGCACATTATGAGCACCCTGATATGCAGAATTTCCACATTGACCAAGTCTCCTTTTCTTGTTAGGATTAGCAAGATGATTAGTTGGATACCTATCAGTTTATACCAATTTTCTTTTATATGATTTGTCATTTATAGTGATCACATTTTAAAGAATAGTCTCTTTCATTTTTAAACCTCTGAGGGAGAGTTTGAGTACATGATTTCAGAGTCATGACTAGTAGGAGAAGCACCTAGTATACCAGTAAAGGGCTTATCAGAAGCAACTAACTTCTTGCCTGTTCATAAGTATTATTCAACCCCATAAAAAATTGATAGAGTTTTTTCCTTTGAAGATATTTAATGAATTTTTTAGACCTCACACATTCACATCCAAGAATAGGAACCAGTGACTCAAATTCATTCGACAAATTCTTGAGCCTTGTAAAGTAGATTACAATGGATATAGTTCCTTGAGTCATAGCAACAATATCTCTGTCTAGATTATAGATTCTTGAACCATTAATCTTGTCAAACCTTTTTCTTAATTCTTCCAACACAGACCAAGCATTTGAAGCATATACAATTCCACTCAACTGATTAATAGACGCAGTGTTCATAATCCAATATAATACCACATTATTAACTCTTTTCCATTGCCCCCATAACTCTTCTCTAAATTTATCTTTTTTCAGGTTCCATCTACAATTCCCATCTTCTTTCTTCCTAACAAGCCCATATGCATAGACCTACTCCAATACAACATAATTTTCAGTCCCAATTAACTTGTAGGATTACAGAAAAAGGACATTGGCCCACCTGAATATTATGGGCCCAATAGCCAGTGGCCCACACAAATAACGGCATAACAG